>PVJX010002679.1:0-42124 GCA_004027295.1 Dolichotis patagonum
TTTTTATTAATGTTGTTATATACTGCTGAGACACCATGGTAACCATTGTAGATCACCTTGTATTGTGGTTTTATGTGACTTTTCTGCCTCATGCTTTTCTAGGAATTGTTTTATCTTACTTTGTTTTGTTTTTCCTGCTAATACAGAAATGATAGATATACATGTAGAGACTCACGCATGTGTAGAGCTTATAAACAGTCTACGAGAACCAACTATATAACACATGTTGAAATAAACAACTACTTTGAAGAAAAAGAGACACTACAATACCCAGTGCTGATTCCATAATGTCATGATGTGAAGTCCAGCAAAACTATCACTTTTTGTTCAAAGTGATCTTAGCTTGCTTTGCCTTGTTTAGGTTCAACACACATTAAGGTATGGACAGCTGTTTTGAGGAGAATGAGAGACACTATGACAGCCATTCATGGCTTCCCTAATGTCTGGTCTTGAAGACCTGTAATGCCCTCCTCGTCCTGCTCAGATCAATTCCATACTATGTTGTTTCATGTGAATTCCCTATATGTGACAATATGGACAACTATTTGGAAGAAAACAAGAGTCAATATGATAGAGAGCGAATATCTCCAATTGTCTAGCTTTGAAATTTGTGTCTTACATAGCTTTCTTATGATCCGCTTTGCTCCGTTTTGTTGTGTTTAATTTTACCCTATTGATATAATTGCATGTATATTTGAGTGGGTAAGATGGATGACCATATCGTTGTTTTAGTCAGATCGTGTAGCATAACTGTTAACAGTCTCACTGTTTGAATGTCCACTTTACATGTTTTAACTTTGTAACTTGAACAACTATTTCCAAGAAGTCAGTATGTTATTAGTCAAGTAATAATTTCTTAGGTTTTATTGTTGTTGTACTTCTCCTTTTTTCCTTGGAATACTGTATTGTTGCTACCCTTTATTCTGTTTTATTTTGTTTTGTTTTTTCCTCTTTAAATAAAATTATTTTTAAAAAAATTGAGGAAGTGAGGGTGAGATAGGAGAAAGATCCAGGCAGCTTGAGGAAAGAAGAGTAGGTATAATGTGTAAGACATCAGCACTCCTAACCACTGGCATCTGTGTCAGATTGTGCTGAGTGACACATGTGAGATATGTGAGTGACATATGTGTGTGGGATTCCTTTTCTGATCCTTCTTGAATAATAGAGCATGTCAGCTCTCTAGAGTTTCTGATAATTCTGCATAGATTGTGTCCTACCCACCCCACAGAACTATCCTTTCTGCCCTCCAGTTGCTGAACTACAACCATAATGGTCACAAGTGCACTTGCAAAGCCCAGAGCCCATGCCTTCCCCTTTCCTAACTTTCCCAGCTCTAGCTTCCTTATCTGTAAAACAGAGGGAAGAACACTACAATAAATGTAAACTGCTGTTCTTACCCTCTTATATCTCCATCAGGGTTTCCCAGTTTAAATATCTTAACCTTTTTTCCAGAGACTTCTTTCCATGCCTGGTGTGATTAACATAACTCAGGTCTTTGTTCCAGTTTATTTGTGCCTTGTCTTGTTAGTATTTGAGGCCTCTGTAGCTCTGAGCCAGGCAATGGCAGAGAGGATAGGAATCTGTCTGTCCTATAGAAGACAGACAGATGAATTTTCTGGAGAGGACAGGTGCACCAGGGTGGAGAAGAAGATAGGAGGAAGGCTTCTATCCAGGCTTCCCAGTACCATGCTTTCCAGTCACTTTACTGCTGCTGGAACAAACTGTCTGACACCCAAAGAGAAGACATTTATTTTAGTTGATAGTTTCTGTCTATGGTTGACTCCAAGGTAGAAACATATTGGAAGGGTCTGGTGCAAAAACCTGCTTACATTCCCTAATGTCAGCCAAAAACCAGAAAGAGAAGGGAGAAATCGGGCAAGGAGATATACCTTCCAAAGGCATGCCCCCAATGGCACCCCTCTTCTAACCAGGACCCACTCCTAATAGCACATTTAGTTTTAAACTCATCCATGGATTAATACTCGGATGAATATTATGCTCCCATGTTTCAATCACCTTCCAAAAGCCCCACCTCTAAACACATGAGACTTCTGGAAGGTAGTCTAAATCTAAACTGTAACACCGACCAACCAGTTTCTCCTTGATTTCCGACTGTTACCAAAGCTTTTTATGTCTTTTCTCCTGTCTCTTTCTTCCCAGTAAAATTGCCTGATAAACATCAGCAAAATTGCCACTAATTCTCAATGCTAGGTTTGAAACACTCAATATACAAAAAAAAAATAGCCTTAGAAACTTGTACAGGCCTGAACATTCCTCTTCCAGTCTCGGCAAGCTTTCATCTGTGTACTTGTTTGCCACAGAGTATGACCTCTCTTAGAATTTGGCAGTCACTTAGCACCTGGTGAAATTTAGACCCACTTTCTTTGGTTTGGGAATTACAAGTTTCATGTTAAACATCACTTGAGTAATACATTTAGATATAATAAAATAGGAATACTATCCAAACGTCTACTTTGTTTTAATATGTTAATCAAGCTTTGGTGGATTTTCTGGATAATTCCAAACTTCAGAAACAAAATAAAACATTACACTCAGATTTTTATTTAGAGATTATGTCAATAATGATGATGATATTGACAATGATAATAGCAGGAACAATAATATCTAATATTTTTGATGAAGCCACTAAGTGGCAAATCTGCTATTTTCAGGCTGAATATATTTTTAATTTTTTTTTAATTTTTAAAAATTCATTTTAAAGGAAACAAAACAAAATGTAACAAAAATAGTGAGAACAATATTGGATTTAAAAAACAAGACAGAAGGAAATCTCTCATAGCTGCTATATTACATATCATTATCCTCTAAATAGTTGCTCAGACTACTAGCTTTAGGACTGCAATGTCAACCAAACAATTAAAACTCTTGAATATACCACATGTAGATTTTTCTAAGGCTTCAGAAAAAAGTAAGACTATCATTAATGGAAAGTATTATAAGTTTTATCTTTAGATTATACAGAATTTAAGCCATTATATTTAGTAAGATTAAACAGATTTAAACACAGACTGGTTTAGTGTTAGGCATTATTAATCAAGATTAGGTTAGGTGCAGAAAGTATGTTTGTATAAGAAAGCTTTAAAATATGTAAATAATGTAGGTCATAATCCCATCTGATGCAAAATAAGTAAGAAATGTGACATCATGTAGTTAATGTTCATTACGTGTTACTATAACAGGCCATCACATTTCACTGAAAGATGACAGAAAGCCATGTGGAATAATTGTGATATTTTGTTTTTATTTTCAGAATACAGTACATATTCATTTCAAATTGTGTTATACAATTGCCTAAAATGAACAGTTTCTTGATAGCATATATTGTTTAATTTTAACCTTCAATGTAATAGAATAAAATCTTTAATGTCTGTTTTGTCAGTATTATTATGATTGGTGTTTTTAATGAATATTTTAATTGTGTTTCATAAATTTCTTTAGGGACAATATGTGCCAACAAGAATTGTGACAATTTTCACCAAAATTCCTGTTAAATTTCTGATTGTGCTTCAATGAAAATACTCTCTGAAAATATACACTTTGAAAAGCTAGCTTATGTCTTCCATAATCATGTTTCATATAAGTAATGAACAGGAAGACTTCCAAATTAACAAAAAGAAAATTAATTGCAAAACCTTTTTCTGGAGGTTATACCTTTGGAAGAAATCATCCAATAGTAAGTAACCCATATCTCCTGAGAATATCAAAATGTCTTGCAGACCACAGACATTAATCTAGTTTTCATAGGTTAACAGATAGCTAGCCAAGGCTAGGATGTCATCAAATGAATTACTTTTCGCAAATCCTACTGATTCTCTTATCTTTCAGTAGTTAACATCTTTTTCCCCATTTTTGCATTATTTATTTTTAGTTCTATTATGATAATGCAATTAAATCATGATATGGAAAGCATTATATTAATTATCCTAGTCAACTTGGTTCTACACTTCCAACAAAACCATAGTTATGAGCAAGACATGTTTCATATTCACTTGCATTTCTAACTGCCTAATCAAGAAATGCTTGCTAGATTAAGGCATATTATTTGCAACTATGCATGTGCTTCTCCTAATATGGTTCTGGGATTAAGGGAGGATAGTGTAAAAATGTCTTTACATTTGTCAGCAAATTTTGTTATACAAAGCAGCTTCATCTCATCCTAGGTCAGCAGGTGTACTAAGCTAAACAACAGTACCTTAGTAAAATCAGAAAGGAAAAGAATAATGATCAGCCCAGCTCTGATCCATTTGCCATATTATACTTTTGTTACTGTCATTAACTAATTTCTACTTGTCCCAAGGTATCAACAATCACACTGATTGATTGTACCCACAAGGGTATGTCTAGGGCAGTTCTATTACTCATAACAATCCTGGTTAATGAATTGAAGCTGACCTGATTGTCTTGCAGAGCAATATCATTCATTACTTCAGTTAAAGTCAAGGACAGATTCCATATCATCTTTCTGACTGGATGACACTCATCATGTGGATAGCTTCCCAGAGGGTGAGGGTCACCAAAGACAGCCTCTTCCAAGTGAAATTTCATAATCACTTGAGTAAGACATGATAAGTTGGTTTACTTTAATTCTTATCAGTACCCCAGAGGTGTAAAGGGGAAAGAAAATAGCTTGATGCCAGATATGTGGCAAATCTGATATCTCTGAGGAGAAAAGTGTTGATTATAATTGTTGGTGTCCTCATGTTAGGCTCACTGAATGGTGGGACCCAGATGAATTGAAAAATGCCATTTCATAGTGGCAACATTGTGGCCTCTTGACCAGCTGTGAAATGTAAGATTGCCAGTTCAGCTTGAATAACTGAGCAGTGATATCTTTGGTTCTGAAGGAAATAGTGGAAAGACATCACTGCCCCTCACTCCATTTGTCACTTTACCAGCCTAACCAAGGACACCTCTGAGTCTCTAATAAGTTGCCCATCCTGGTAAACTAAGGGAGATGACAGTTTAGTCATAGTCAGAGCTGTCTGTTGGTGGATGGCAGTTAAACAGACAGTTAAATTGAAGATGATTAAAATAGTTGGGTGAGCTCCACCACATTGTTTTCCTTCCTGATAATACAGATATCAGGAATGATTACAAAAGACAAAGTCCAGTAATATTCATCAGATTCTAGATCCTGAAGGTTGAGATGGGCTCCACCAAAAAGACTGATGGAGCCCACTTCTGTGACTGTAACTTTATTTTTCTCCCAATGCCCCTGATCCTCCAGACATTTCAACCAAAAGTTCATATACAGAAGACAGAGAATACTTATACAGAGAAGCATCATGGTTACTACTTTGGTTTATGTGAAACACTTTAGGGGCTCAGTGGGCTTCATTCTCAGCCAGAGGTCAATGTATCAGTGATCTCAGCCTATATCGACCTACTAAGAGAATCTAGGTGGCTGAATCAGAGTTAGATTGAGTCTTGTGCCCCCAACCCAGGGGGAGTGGTCAGGGAAAGTGGAGTGGAGACAAGCCTGGGAGCTGTCAAGGTAAAGCAAGAACATCAAGTACAGAATGACCAAAATAGATTTTCAGACTATCAAAATATATGTGTGTGATTTCCATTGCTTCATTCTGAGTATTATCCAGGAATCAACTAAGAGAAGAATGTACCCTCCCTGGGGACAGTCATACTCGGTGACCAAAGTGTCTTACTAAAATGTGACCAGGAAGACACACAAATTGGAATTTCTTGAGTCCATTTTTGAAGAGGCTATTCCAGGGCCCAAAACACCTGCTTCCAGCCAACAGATGGTGGATAGCATGGAGGATCCAACCTTATATTCCCTGGGGATTCTGTGGCACCAGGTGAGCCATCATCATGCTGCAAATATAAACCTCAAATAGGAATAGATTACCTAAGAATGAAGCTAGGGTCATCAGGGTCAAGCTGAAAAAGCAAAACTGGAACCTGGAAAAGTAAATGCAGTGATGGGTGAGGCTACACTCATGGCCAAGGCAGGGGTCAAAAGTCTATTGTGGCCCAAGTAGGACATGATTTCTTGGCTAGGGTGATGTTGGATGCAGGCAGCCATGGTGACAACAGGGGCAGTTCAGGCTGGTCAACATCCTCATCCCAGTTGGACTCATCTGAGAATAGGCTTGCCCTGAGGAGACCTTCATGATCCAAATAGTTTGACCAGCGGCATGATTTGCTTTCATGTGTGCAGCCCCCAAGGAGGTTTATCTGTCAGTCTATGGTTTCTTCAAGTGGTAGACCAATTGGCTAAGCCACTGAAAACAGTGTAAGGAGTCAAAAAAAATGGAACCCTGCTTCCTAAGTACTAGCTGGAGCTGAGAACAGTATGGAAGTCTATCTATGAATGGAACAACCATGTCCACCTTTGGTTCTGCCCAGTGGTGGTGATGTCAACGGCGGCAGTAGCCCCATACATACCTATGGGATTCAGTTGAATAGAGTCACTCCTGAACCAGACTTGAGAATTTAGAGGAACTTCTGTGAATTGTGGGCCCCACTCAGTCATCACCTTTACCTCAAGTGGAAGAGTGGGAGAAAAATTTTCCCCAGTGGGGACCCAATTTCTCATACAAGGTGCAATGCTACTGTAGTCAGGATGAATATATCAGGCCCATTTGACAAGCAAGTTTTATTGGGCTTATCCCATCTTTTACTCATTAAGTTGACCCATTCCATAATGTATCAGGCCAGATGTCTATACAGCCTCTGGCAGTTGTGCACTTTTTTGGCAGAAGTCCACAGTAAGCTAATTGCTGCTTTGCAAAAATTGTGCATCTAGCAGCAAAGTCAAGGAATCAGGGACAAGACCTAAGAAATACTGCTGGGTAGTTGCTGACTTCCTTTTTGGGCTTCCAATATCAAAACCATCAATCACCAAGATTTGTAGCTCAAAGATGTCTTCAAGGGGATGGGATCTAATCAGTAGAGCATGTACCACAGCTTGCTGAACTGCTCCCAACACAGGCTAATGTTTAGGTCTCAACACATTAATGCCAAATCATTGATTATGTGCTATAAAGACTCAAGAGAATGCCCAAGGTGAGCACATACCAACTCCACTGCCCAGAGTCAACTACAATGCGGCAGTGCTGGACCTCTCTTATGTGAAGAAAGGGGAGGGAGAAAGAGAGGGGAGAGAAAAAGAGAGAGAGAGACAGAGAGACAGAGAGAAACGTTTCCTTATCTGAATGATCTTAATTAAAGAGGGAGATTAAATCCTAGAGGATAAGCAGAATCTTTGGCAGGGTTGGTTTTAAAGAACAGAAGTATGCTAGGACAAAATCTGGAGACAAAAGTAGGTTCAACGAAGCCATGTTTATTGCAGTAAAGTTAAGTATTGGAATACCTAAATGCTGATAGTAGGAGGCTAGGAATTATTTTTTAAAAGGAGAATGTGAAGATCTGAAGAAAAAAATCAGACAGATCTATCAACACAGCTGGTAAGGAGTACAAGCTTTGCACCAACTTCCCATTATTCCTTAGGCTGCCAAATTTTATACATTTAATCAGAGCAAGTATGTTTTATCACTTAAATATTTCTTGCTTTTTTTCTCTGTGGATGAACAGAAAATAATAATGATTTGAAGTAAAACTTGGTTCTTTTTTTATATTTATTTATTGATACTGGGAATGGAACTCAGGACCTTGTGCTTGACAGGCAAGCACTGTGCCACTTAGCTTTATCCCTGGCCCTAAAGTGAGATTTGGGATTCAAAAGGTGACTAGATAGAGAAAACACTCCTAAAATTCATTTGGAGCCAGGAGAGACCTAGAATAGCAAAAGCAATTCTGGGCAACAAAGGCAAGTCAGGAGGCATCATAATCTCTGACCTGAAATTATGCTACAAAGCTACTGTGATAAAAATTAGCATAGTATTGGCAAAAAACCAGACCTGAAGATCAATGGAACAGAATAAAAGATGCAGACATAACTAAAAACATGCTAAATCACTTTATCTTTGACAAAGGAGCCAAACATATTCACTGGAAGAAAGATAGTCTCTTTAGTAAGTGGTGCTGGAAAAACTGGCTTTCCACATCCCAAGATTAAAAGGAGACATATGTCAATTACCATGCATGAAACTAAAGTCAAAATGGATCAAAGATCTAAATATTATAACAGAAACACTAAATCTACTGGAAGAGAAAATAAAAATCTTGAAGATATAGGTTCAGGCAGAGATTTCATGAACAAAACCCAGATCACACAGGAAATACAACAAAGAATCAACAAATGGGATCTCTATTTATTAAAAAGCTTTGGACATCAAAAGAAATCAACAATGGAGTGAAAAGACAACCCACAAAGCAGGAAAATTATAGCCAGCTGTCCCTCAGACAAAGTACTTCTATCTAAAACATATAAAGAAATGAAAAAACTCAGGTCTCCAAATTCAAAGACTCAATTCAAAAATGGGCATCTGCGATGAACATGCACTACTAGGATGAAGAAACATAAATGAACAATACATATATGAAAAAATGTTCAACATCATTGGTCATTTGAGAAATGCAATTAAAACAACACTGAGATACCATCCACTCCAGAAAGAATGGCTATCACCAAGCAATCAACCAATAACAAATGCTGATGGGACTCTGAGTAAAAAGGAACCCAACTCCACTTTTAGTGAGAGTGTAGATTGGTGCAACCACTGTGGAAATTAGTGTGGAGAGTCCTCAGAAAGCTAGGATTATAGGCATCATTTGACCCAGCTATTCCCCTTCTGGATATTTTCCCAGAAGAATTATAAGCACCATACCACAGCAATATATGTGCACCCATGTTATAGTAGCACTTGTAATAGCTAAATCTTGGAAACAACCTAAATGCCCATCAACAGCAGAATGGATAAAAGATGTGGGATAGATATATAGACACAGGTAGATAGATAGATAGATAGATAGATAGATAGAGATAGATAGATATGTAATGGAATACTACTCAGTCATAAAAAATAAACTTGATACTTTTATAAGTAAATAGATACAACTAAAGGCAATAATCCTAAGTGAAATAAACAAGACCCATATGTATAAACATCATATACTGTATTGCAAGCGTGAGAATCTGAAAGAGTAAACAATATCCAAAATGTACAATAGATATTGTGAATAGGGAAGAAACTTCTCAAAAGGAAAGAAAATTGTGATGGGTGAAAGATGAAAGGATAGAAGGGAAAATTAAAAAAGTATATATCCAAACACAAGACAGTTAAGATAATTATACATCTGGGTCATTGAGAGGAAAGTTTTTTGCTAGTAATTTTCGGGACATTGTTTCATCTAGTGCTCTGAATAGCTACTGTGAATATAACAACACACAGTGTGTTAATTAGTGTTATACTCCAACTAGCCTGTTTCAAAACTCTGTTTTATTGTTATTCTTTACTTTTTTCTGTTTAAATATTTTTTTAAAGTAGACTGGATTTATACTCATGATAAATGTAATTTATGGCAATTGTCTCTCAAAGTAATAGATTTTTAACATCCTAATTTAACTGATCTGAGTTCTAATAACTAGTCATTTCTTTCTAAAATATTTGCCACTTAATTTTCCAGATGAACCAGACCATCCTAATCTATTGGATAAATAATATTTTAGGTAATAAAATTCAAGGTCACCATTAATCAACTCATTCTGCTTCATCCAACCTGAATTATCAATAGAGTATTTTAAAATGTAGAGTAACCAAACTCCACCAACACTGTGTTGTACCTAAAAACAAGATAGGCTCTTATTTAATGAGTATAAAGTATGTAAGCATATATGGAAGAGTCTAAGAAGCAACTGAAACAAAGTAAACAGGGTGCAAACTCAGTTAATATATTTGGTCAATGCTGATATAAGTAGAAGCTACATACAATTTCTATAAAATGGTAAAGCCAGCCAAAGACTGTTATTCATATTCACAAACAACTGCACAAGAGAATGACACATCAGGCTGGATAATCATTGAAGACAAAATGAATTTTGTGTAAATCTAAAATGTGGCTAGAAAGCATTGCTTGGATGAGGCTGATTTAGATGGTAAACGAAGATCTACTCATGTTCTGTAGAGAGGATGTCCATGAGATCTAGGTTAACAAGCTGTAACATACATTTTTATTGCTTAAAGCAGCAACTCAGAATGGTTTGAAGTAAAACACTTCTATTTTTAAACTCCTGCAACATTTAGAGCTCGGTTCTCAATTTGTCAAACTATCTGAAAAACTGAAGATAATAGCCTGATTAGGGACAGGAAGATTCAAGGAAAGATTTTTTTTAATGGATCAATGGTGTAGAAAATTTGCTATCATCTGCACAGACTTAAAATAGAATGTACATTATAGAACAATATAGAGTTCTTCATTACTATAACTACTTTGATGAATAACAGCTCAAAAGGTGCATCAAAAGCCAGAAGGTTGTAACAGCTTATCAGGTGAGATAATCAGCTTATCCAAACCAGCTTTTGGCTTCTCACAGTGCCATATTATGTTGCTATTACAGTATAATGGTTACGTTTTTGACACTCATACTTTTCTATCACAATAGAATTGAGTCTCACCACAAAAACTAGCGTAATAAGAGAACTCCTAATCTAGTTACCATGGTCATATCTTTGGTATCATGGAAGACCTACTGGACTTATTTGCATTTTCCTGGTTGCTGCCTTTCTCCCTGGACATTAGGGATTTGGTTGCCTCTGGAAAGGAAAGACTGTTACAGCCAAAAACTAGAAAAAAAAATTTGTCTTTTAAATTTCTCGTCACTGGATTTTGCAAAACTGAATGATGCCAGATGGGGACCCAGGCTCTCCTATGAAAGTGACTGCTAAGGACTATGCTTCCATGCCCTCTGTCATCAAGGACAGAGGACCCTCTCCAGACACAGGCAAGAGAGCACCAGTGTGCATCTTCAGAAAGTGACCCTGCTCTGCATCATTGCCTCTCCATCTTTCCCAGGATCTGACATCACAGAACTCAGATGATCTTAGTCTCACAGCATGGGGATCTATAATCTTTGTCCTGGGAAAACCCACTGAAACAGTAAATACTAGGTTCACCACAAGACACCAGGGATCAAAACAGTAAGAGGAGAAACAGCCATGGCTCATGTCCAAGCAGATGAATCCAAGGGTTCTCAACACTGCCAAACCCTAGAAAGATCACAGTGATTCCATGGATATAAGAGGGGACACAACACTTGCTTCCTGAAGCTTCTGCCACAGTAGGCCTCTGACCCAGGGCTTGCATGTTGTGGTGGGTCCAATGAACTCTTCTCTGGGTGGGCACAAAGTAGACAAGCCACAGAGTTCTCACCTCGGTGGCTTCAGCACAGACACCCCACAGATGAGAATAGATCCTCACCTATTCTGGAGAACCAGACAATTTGTAACTGGCACTGAAAACAGAGTCTTACCCACCCATAGGGCCTGGATACTCAGACAGTGTTACAGTCTGAATGTCTGCACTTTCTACAAAATTTATGTTGAAACTTAATCCCTCAGGTAGTGGAGTTAAGAAATGAGATCTTGCGGAGGTGATTAGGTCATAAGGGCTCCTCTCTCATGAATAGGATTAAGGCCTTTATAAAGGATTTTGCACAGGGTTAGATCCCCCTTTGCCTTCTACTCTGTGTGAACATATTGTTCATCCCTCCAGAAAATACAGCAAAATGGTGCCATCCGTGAAGCAGACAGTAGTCTTCACCAGACATCGTTCTGCAGTGCCATGTGTGAAAATCTATGAGAAATAAGTCTGTATTTCTTATAAATTAATCAATTTCTGATATTTTATTACAGTGGTAGCAGCAAAGGTGGGCTAAGATGGTCATTAACACTGAGACCAAACTCTTATTTACCCTTCTAAACTAGGCTTTCTCAAACCAAGGATACTGGATAAATCTAAACCCAAAGAATACAATCTAAGAGGAAGGCAAGCAAGGCTGGAACTTTCAAGATTCAATTTCAATTTAGGTAAGATAAAAATGGTTACATTTCATAATATTTTATTTTATGTCGTGTGGTAGGTTTGCCCTGAAATACCAATTCTTTCACTCTGAATATTATTTGTAGGGAATTTGACAGTAATGTTTCCAAGTAGATTGCCATGGAGAACCTTTACAATTTTCAGAATCACATGCAATGCAACAAATATTCATGGTCCAAGTACAAAGGACCATGTGCAGAGCAACAGCCACTGCCAGCTTTTTCACTGAGATCTCAGAGAATTTCCCCATTACTTACTCAGGTCATCTTTCACTGAATTGTCAATGATCCAACAATCTGGAAGGAACTTCTTTAGTTGGGTCACTGATAAAGAACATTTTCAAAATACCAAAAGCTATTCTTTATTTATAATTGGGGCTGCATACCTACCCTATGGATTGTATTTCTCCCTTTTCCTTTGGACATTATTTATATCTTCCAAATTAATCATATTTAAGAGTTATAGTTCTTATTCCTATGTTTACCTTCAGAAAAGAGCAAATGAATATGACCAGTAATTATAAATGAGTAGATACTAATAGCTTTCATTTCCTCTAGATTTGTGCAACAAAAAGTAAAGCATGAAAACAAATTTCCTCCCTGTGACATCAAAATAGTGAAAATTTTTGGAAAACAGCAGACACCTCAAAACCGAAAATTAAATTCTTACTGAAATGAGGTGAAGGGCTATCGGAAGTATCTTCTAGTGCTCCAATTCCTACTGCCACGTTAACAATAGTCACACCTAAAGGATTAACAAGTAGATCACAGAACTCTCGTGGGGGTATTGTGCAATATGTCTGCGGTAGGTTCATAGAATACATCAGGTAAAACAGGTTGTTAACGCAGGAAAACCAAAAGAACTGAGGAAAAAAGAGTGGCCCTGGAGAATAAGGAGGCAGAGAGGAAGGAACCAGCTCTTATAGCTGGAAGAGGACTGGTTACACAGCCCCAGGGAAAAGAGAGAGAGTTACCAGAATGAACAGGGAATAATGCTTTCAGGAAAAGGGGTTGAGCTAAGTGTCAAACTCTACAGAGCATCTAAAAAAAAGTATTTCTTCATAATTTATTATCCCTGCAGTGTTTAGTGGTGTGTATACACAAAATTATGTTGAAGTATGTAAATTCAACAAGTGCATAAAGACCAAAGTTTAACTCAAAAAAATTAAGGTACCTTGGCAATGGTGGCATCACTAGTGGTCATGATGGCATACTTAATATTCAGTCCCTTCTGCACCCTGAAGACAGAAAGGGCCTCAGTAAACGCACATTGAGGAAATAAAGAACAGAGAATCTCTGTCCTAAGTGTGAGTGATCTGACACAATTTCAGTCCATTAATACAGGCTGCAGTCATCTTGTGAAACAAGTAAGTTTAAGTCCCCAAAATTATTGTTTTACTTCTAGTGCTGGGACAAGTTTGACACAGATGAGATAACAAAATACACGCAAATTCCAACCATCACACACAAACACACATAATTTATAGGAAAGAGGGTTAATAACACTTTAATTTTATACTCACTTCTTTTTTTCTTTTTCTTTCTTTTTTTTTTTTTTTTTTTGGTACTGGGGATCAAACTCATGACCTTGTGCTTGCCAGGCAGGCGCGTAAGCCACTGAGCTAAATCGGCCCCCCCCCCTTTTTTTTTTGGTACCAGGGATCAAACTCACGACCTCATGCTTGCCAGGCAGGTGCTTAAGCCACTGAGCTAAATCCCCAGCCCTAGTTTTATACTCACATTCATCAGAAACATTATTTTATTCCTAATTGAGTACAAAACATTTATACCATTGTTGTAGTCAGTGACTGCAAGGAAAAACAATTATACAGAGTACATAATTTATAGTATTATTTTACAATTATCACCCAAAAAGTCAAACACAAAAAGTGCAGGAAATCTGTCCACAAACTAAAGAACCCAAAGAATACAGCTGAGGGCCTGGATCCCACAGCAATGTCCTACATGAGTCCAACTGGATGTTTAGAGCCCATGAAAATATCTTGTGCAAGTCTGTTTCATGGATCTGCACTGGGGAAGGTCCAAAGGTCAGAGGTGGAAACTAGAAAGTCTGTGCCAGCAGGATGAAGGATCTGCACCAGTAGGCCGAGGGTTCTGCACTGGAGACAGGAAACAACGCTTAAAGTAAGGACCAGGGCTCCCCTGGAAGGTACCACAGCCATCCTCATATACAATGTAGTCCTGAGCTCTTCTGACAGTGAGAACAGCAGGGTTCATATCAGGAAAGTTCCTCCAGGAAAACCAACAGCAACAGGAGAACTAACAACACCACAGAGAACCAACAACATTACTTTTTGCTTTCCAGTTCTCCTTTTTATATTAATAAAAATCCTTGCATGGGCCATCCACACTCAGCACCATGCTAATTCAGTTCAGCTAATTTGATGACCAGCTATCAATTCACCATAACCATGCACCAAAGATGGCTAAAATTTATGAGTTCATCAACAGTTTGCTTGATTTTAAAAACTTTTCTCTGTGAAATAATTTCAAATTTACAGATAGAAATTTCTATCATAAAAATGATAGAAATTAATATCCATATCCCATATGCCTTTAATCTAGATTCATCCATTAATATTTTACTTTATTTGCTTTATAGTATTCTATGAGTTATCTCTGTATGCATGCATATATTTGCATATATATAGACATGTAGATATACATACACACACTTTTTGAAAAATAATTGAATGTATTCTATACTATTTGGTATGCATATTTCCTCATAAGTAAAGACTGTGTGTACTGAACTTGATCCAATACTACAAAATACTGATAAATGGATACAATCAAAGATGTAATTGAGGAACTTATCCCAGGAGAAGTCCAAAGATGGTGGACCGGTAGGTAGCAGGAGAGGGACACTCTCTGAGAGAGACAGCTCAAATACCAGAACAGAACACCCTGGAGAGGCCCAAACAGAGAGAGATGGACTCTCTCAACCCAGGAAGAAACTAAAGTGCAAAAAACCGCTCGAATATGAGGTCCTGGGGCTACCATTAGAGAAGCTAAGATCAGCGAGCACAGTGCCCACCTCGAGCTGCCTGAATTCCTGCCAGAAACCTGACCAACTGAACCACGCCAAAGCAACTGGCTTGAGCCGCCAAAGCGCGGAGCTGAACAGACTTGCGTGCGGCTCGCCTGGAACTGGCCCTGCGCGTGACCCATCCAGAGGCACCGTGAATTCGCACCCCAGCCACGCTGAAGTCGGAGGTCAGGGAGCCCAGCAGTTCTCGGGGACCGGCATCAACAGGCGGTGAGTGATAGGAATAAGACACTCCCATGGGAAAGGGGCAACTGACTGGACGACATGTTGGATTTGGGCAGGAAAGACCTAACTCCATAAGGAAGTGGCTTCAGTTGGTTGCTCCCCTTGCAAAGTGGATTGGTGGAATCTGCTTGGACTGGGTGGTTCCCCTGGCTGGGACCCAGTGGGTTGCTACAAACTAATTCCTTGAGCACGGTGCACACTGACACAGTGAAGGCCTGCAAAGGTTGACAGGCCTGGGGTGGGGGGGAGCCAGGGCACACTGCCCTTACTTGAACTTTAATCTCTGATAGCCTACTGAAGAGGGCAAAAGCTTCTAGCCTGCGCACTCTAGAGGAGCCTTAACCAACAAGAAAAGGAGCTGGGAATTACACTGTATACTTGTATAGAAGGAAGCAAAAACATGACAAAAGGGGGAAATAAGAAAAAAAACCCCAGCCCCCAACCCTGAGAACATTGATCCAGGAGAGGTAAATACAAAAGAGATTCAGAGTAGAAAACATGCAACATCAAACACAACGTTAGAGGACATAAAGAGATATCTTCAGGACCTCATAAGTGGGACCAAAACTGAAATATTAATTCAAATTAAACAAGAGATAAGTAGATTAATAAAAGAAAGGCTGGGCACCTCTCAAGAAGACACAGACAGAAGAATGGAGGAACACAAAAGGAGAGAAAAACTTCATGAAGAATACAAAAAAACCCTAGAATTCATGAAGCAGATTCAAAGAGATTATTGAGAAACTAAAGACTCCATAGAAAGCTGGCAAAATGGCTTGAAGAAACCAAAGATAGACTATCAAAAGTTGAACACAGGCTTGCAATGTGTGATCATGAAAGGGAAGAGCTCTTAAAAATAACAAGGGAGCAGGCAGTAAATATACAAAGATTGGAAAGCAACAAGAGGATCTATAACTTAAGAATAAAGCATGTGAATGAAGAAGCAGGAGTCAAAACAGAGGAATTACAAAGGCTATTCACAGAAATTATTAAGGAAAATTTCCCAAGCATAGAAAAAAGAAATGATATGCAGACGTATGTAGCATACAGAACTCCAGCCAACTACAACCCAAACAGATCTACACCCAGACACATCATAATCAAGATCCCATAAATTCAATATCAGAACAGAATATTAAAAGCCATTAGAGAAAAGAAACAGATCACCTATAAAGGAAAACCCATCAAAATCACAGCAGACTTCTCAACACAGACCATCAGGTCTAGAAGAGCTTGGAGTGAAGTAATTCAAGCCCTGAAGGAGAACAACCTCCAACCCAGATTGATGTATCCTGCAAAACTCTCTCTAGAAATTAATGGAGAAAAAAGATGCTTCCATGACAAAGAGGAACTTGGAGAATTTGTGACCACCAATCCAACCCTACAAAAAATACTGAAGGACATTTTAGAGAGAGAGAACAAGAATATGAGCATTTCAGGAACAATGGCAGAGAGGCCTCAGTGAACGAGGCAGACAGTGGAGTGGAAGAGAAAAATAGACAACCAATGGCAGAAAAACAGAATAGCAGAAATAAGGCAGAAAAGATTGGCTGCAATCTCTAGTATAGATGGCCTTGAAATATTAACAGAGAGAAACACAGGCAGAGTAGATCAGGAGATAGGATCCATTGAGATGCTCTATATAGGGAGGCAGTGAGACCCAAAACAAGCAGTGCACCTCATGGGAGTGAAAGGGGAGGAATTGTATAAAAAAGGGAGGCAGAGGATATTGTTAATTGGGTAACAAGATTTAAAATTTACATTATTCTCATCACTCTGCTTGGATGGATTACATGCTGCTCCAGTTTGTCTACTTATGCTACACTTGAGGACATGGTCAGCTAACCCAAAAATAAGAGGACATATTATGGCAATCATCCCTAATTTTCCTATCAACTTAATCTAAAGCCCTTTATAACTTATACTGTCTTATTATGACTGATCTTATTTGAATCTGGTTTGTTGCTACTTTGTATAGACTGATTTTATTTAAATCTGTTATGATTGATAGCATCAAGTCTAAGAGTATAGGCAACTACACTGAAGATGACAAGATTCACTAAGATACCTATTCTGGTTTGATTATTACTTGCTTTTGAAGTCTTATAATGTCTCCAATGCTTCATTTTTATTAATGTTGTTATATAGTGCTGAGACATCATGGTAACCATTGTAGATCACCTTGTATTGTACTTTTATATGACTTTTTTGCTTCATGCTTTCCTAGGAATTGTTTTGTTTTATCTTGCTTTGTTTTGTTTTTCCCTCTAATACAGAAAAGATAGATATACATTTAGAGACTCATGCTTGTGTAAAGTTTATAAACAGTTTACAAGAACCAACTATATAACACATGTTGAAATGAACAACTACTTTGAAGAAAAAGAGACACTACAGTACCCAGTGCTGAATCCGTATTGTCATGATATGAAATCCAGCAAAACTATCACTCTTTGTTCAAAGTGATTTTAGCTTGCTTTGTCTTGTTTAAGTGCAACACAAATGAAGGTATGGACAGCTGTTTTTAGGAGAATGAGAGACACTATGACAGCCATTCTTGGCTTCCCTAATGTCTGGTCTTGAAGACCTGAAATGCCCTCCTCGTCCTGCTCAGATCAATTCCATACTAGGTTGCTTCATGTGTAATTCCCTGTATGTGAAAATATGGACAACTATTTGGAAGAAAAGAAGAGTCAGCATGACAGAGAGTGAATATCTCCAATTGTCTAGTTTTGAAATCTATGTCTCTTCCATTGCTTTCTTGTGATCTGCTTTGTTCTGTTTTGTTGTGTTTAATTTTACCCTTTTGATATAATTGCATGTATATTTGAGTGGGTAAGATGGATGACCGTAATGCTGTGTTTGTCAGGTCGTGGAGCAGAACTGTTAACAGTCTCACTGTTTGAATGTCTACTTTACATGTTTTAACTTTATAATTTGAACAACTATTTCCAAGAAGTCAGTATGTAATTTGTCAAGTAATAATTTCTTAGGCTTTTTTGTTGTTGTTCTTTTCCTTTTTTTCTTGGAATTCTGTATTGTTGCTACCCTTTATTCTGTTTTGTTTTCTCTTTAAATAAAATTTCAAAAACAAGATCTAATTGAAAAAAAAGTGATAAACACATGACTGATCTGTAAACTGACTAAATTTATGAACATCATGTAAATAAGCAGAGACTCTGAATGTCAGACAAAGGAAAAGGGAATTTACCTTCATTGGACATTGGTAACATGAGAGATTTTTGATATACTATCAATAAATATATCCTTTAAATTATGTCAAAGCACATTTTTCAAATCCAACAAATTAATTAGTGGCCAGCTAAAAAAACACAGATCCCAGTGATCTATGTCATGAAGTGATAAAAAGCAAAACTTGTTACTGGATATTTTGTAAGTGCCAGAAAGTCTACAAAATACCATCAAAAATGTCTTTATTATTGTGTGGAGAATAGCTTGTAAAATCTGACTAATTAGTGGTCATCTAAAAAAAATGACTTTGACAGATTGGAGCACAGGGCTTTAATTTTGATTTTAAGTGCTTAAAAATTGGTTTCACTTAGTAAATAGTAACTGAATACCTATTGTCACAGGTAGAAGCTGTAGATACAATGAGTGAAACTGAGATGTCACTGTCCACGAATGTCACAGCTTAGACAGTATGTACCAAGCCTGGCAGAAGATTTTCATCATTTGGTGAGCATTCATAAAAATATTAATGCTTTCTCTGCACCCAGTGATTTAATCAGGGTCTCTGGGGGTTTAGGAAATAACACTTCAGGGTAATGAGGGCTAAGGTGAGGAAAAGATAAAGTACATGAAAAAGAGTCACAGATACATCAGACAAGGTTTCCAAATGAACCTGGTTGAGTGAGAGGTAGTAGTATGGTGGGATTGGGTGGTGGGGGCACAGAGGAAGTGGCCTGTGCAAAACTCTGGGTGGAAGACAGAATAGGTTTCTCCAGGTGTGCTTTTCAGAGGGGTGGTTCTCATCCCTAATCTGCTTAATTAATCTCATTTACTATTCAGGATTCAGGCAAAAGAGTTGTGCTTCCTATCCCCATGACAAAATAAGGGCCTCAAATTCTACTGTGCCAGTAGAGTCTTCTTTGTATTTTTTTAGCCCATCTGAAAATCCACAGGGATAAACCTTTGCAGATCTTTTTTGCATGATTATTGGGGAAACACTTTTAATATGTTATTCACATGCAGTTACTGGAACATTGATACTCATCTCTGTCCTCCTAATTTAAATTTCCCACAGGACTGGAGCTATTAACAAAAGTTTTTTCATTAGCACTTTAACTTTTGTGTGGGAGTAGGTAGGACTTAGAAAGCTAGACCTCATTTGTAGCCCCATGGGAAAACAGGTTCATTAATGAGCAGCGATCAGTGAGAGTTTGTTCATTTTGAAGACAGCTACCAGGCAGGCTGTGAAGGAAGGTTGTGCTACGGTTTGAATGTGTCACCAAAAAGTTTGCACCAGAATCTTAATCCCTAAAGCAACAGTGTTAGGAGGTGGGGCCTAAAGAGAGGTGTTTGGTATAGGGGCACAGGAATGAATGCAGATTTCAAAAGGGGTTAGGGGTTAAAGCTGCACATCATCTTTTTTGCTCTCTCTTGCCCTCTATCTGCCACAAAATGATACAAAACAGCTCTCACCAGTGGTAGGCTCCCTGACCTGGGACTTCCCAGCCTCCAGAACTATCAGAAATGCATTTACTCTTTCTGTAAATTAACCAATCTATGGTTTACCCCAGCAACACAGAATGGACAAAGATAGGCTATAATCCCAAAAGGATGACTTTATGATTTTAATATACTACCAATAATCACAGTGCATTCATGGCGCCTGCTTTCCTACAAAGCGTTGATATGCCTGATATAAAATGTAGCCTTGCTTACATGCAGCCACATTAACACTAAAATGGTTTGCAGTTTTAGGATAACTTTGAAGAAGAATTTAGATAGATCAAATTGATTTTTACTGCATATTTTTGTAATGAGGCATAATAGCTATAGAAACTTAAAATCAGTTTTATTCTAAAGGTAATATAAATTTTTGTTTTCTCTTTCAAGGCATTCTTGGTCAATAATCATGGCTGATTTTACTCTATATACTCTAGTGTTGCCTGAAAGATTCAATGCATCATATTCTGCTATTTTTATTCACAAACACATAGAACCTTAGCTGCATGTCTCCATTCACCCCAGATATTCACTAAAAGGACTCATTCTTCTGCAGCACATTGCATGATAGACTTTATTATTTTTCTTTTCATGGATCTTTAAACAGAAACATATGCTGGTACTGGAATGTACCTAACCATGTTGTTAAGTGAATCTATCAGAAACCAACATCACATAAGTAGTAATTCCTTCATGTAGATTCTTGTAAGGGGCCCAACAATATCATTCACAAATTCACTAATAAGTAACAGATGTTTAGGTGGTGGATGTTAAATAAGTGTTTGATGAATTAAATTAAAATCCAACATTTCCTAAGATTGTTACATTTTATAAGAGAACAACAAACATTTGGCAAGTGAATTTCAGAAGATCAGATCTAACGTCTCTTCAGAACTTGCCTGCTGCCTTAACATTAATTTTCATGGGAGGAAGAATTAGAGGCCACCCTTACTCATAAGACTTCATTAAATGTCTGTTTTCCTCCCTTTGATCAACCTCTCTCTGGATATAGTACCACTTATAGCAATGAAACAGCAGGACAAGGACCCCAGGACATGATTGGACCTTGAAACAAAAGAAGGCTACCATGCACCTACTACCTACCACACACCAGGTGCACTATTAAGTGCTCCTCTAACTATATCCTTTCATGCAGTCCTTCAATAGTTTTACAGAGAAATTTTTATACCTCAGCTGAGGATAAGAGGAGTAACTCATTCAAGGTCCTTGCTGTTTTTACTCTGGTTCATCATCCTAAGAGGCTACTTTACCACTATCTGCCAAACTCCCTAACAGAATAAAAGCTACCTCTATATATCTTGCTCACTGTCTTATCTGCAACAATCAACCCAGGGCCTGGAACATAGTAGTACTCAACAAGTATTTGTTGAATAGATGACAGATGAATCAATAAAACTTTCTATTTATCCTATTGATTAAAACATTTACTACATTAACTCATATCCTATATTAAATTCATCATAAATCTCTTTATTGTATAAGTATCAAGTTTGATGCAAAAGAACAGTTTAGATCAGTTTTATCACTCACTGTATCCTGATACCAATGATTCCTAAAACATTTAGTCAGGGTTTCAAGACAGAGATGCACCAGGGCAACAGATATTCATCAGCACAATCACATGTTGTCGGGCTGAGCAGTGGCCTAGCATTTGAGGCCATAGGTTTGATCCTCAGGGCTGCCAACAACAATGGGAATAGGAGACCAGAGTGGGAGGATAGAGGAAGAGGGAGGGAGGGAGGGAGGGAGGAAGAGAGGAAGAAGAGAGAATGAAAGAAAAACAAGTCACAATGACATAGTCATCTTTGCTCACTAGATGTAATGAAGCTTGGAAACAAATTTTTGAGCATGAAGAAGAGCTGGAACTGAATGCAGTTTAGTGTTATCTTCCTTCTACAGTAAGCAACTAGTTCCAAAGGTAAGAAGACCTGAAACTCCTAATGAACGTTAAAAATAGGCGACGGCTTTCCAGGCACAATTAGCAATACAGAATTTATTCTAAAATATGGGTTTTTTTTAAATGAAGCTTAATATCCTTCTTTGAGAACTGCTAGAGGATTATGTGGCGCTTAATGTTTGAAGACCACAACTAAGAGGCTTTTAAAGATCAGGAAGACAATGGAATTCCTTCATTTGCAATTAGATAGCACAGGAAAATTAGTATTTAATAAATAAAACTTCAGTACTAAAATGTCAGTAAGAAACATTAAAGACCATTCTATAATAGTGGCAACATCTCTAGGACACAAATTAAGAAAAATGATGTCTCTAGTTAAACTTGTCATTCATTTCACAAAGATTTAGAATAATATGGGGTTTATAAATATGTAATTTTAAAATCCTGTGAATCATACTAAACTACAAACTAAAAACAATGCATTATCTGAAGTCAAAGTTTAATTTTTAATTTATCAAGTATGTGTCAGCTTTTAAATTTTGTCTTTAAATTCAAAGATGAAAAATTTGTAAATTTCTTCAATATTATTAAAATCTTTCTTTTCTCCCTTCCTTGCCTTCTCTTTCCCATCTGCCTTCTCCTCTTCCTCCTCCTCCTTCTTCTTTGAGTGTTTGTGTCTGTCTTTGTGTATTTGTGTGTTTGTAAAACTGGGATCAAAACAAGGCTCTCACAAAATCATATTAATATACAACATGCGTTACTAATACTGTAGAAAGAAAAGGAAGAGAAAGAAGGAAGGAAGGGAGAGAGGGAGAAGAAGAAAGAAGAATAAGGAAAAATAGCAACAAGAGTCAATCCAATATTTTTAAAGTATCAAACATTATAGTCTTTATTAAAATGTTTCTTATTTTTACTTATTCAAAAATAATTCATGCCAGGTGTGTTGGCACATGCCTGTAATCCAAGTATTCAGAAGGCTGAAGCAGGAGGATCGTAGCAAGTTCGAGACCAGCCTAAGCTACAAAGTGAGCTAAAGGCTAGCTTGAACTGCATAGTGAAACCCTGTCTCAAAAAGACCAAAATAATAATAATAATTATTCACTGAGGTAGTTTTACTTAAAGAAGAAATATCAAAAATTAGGTTTATAACTATTTTCTTTTTATCAGTGTAGTTTTACTTAAGAAGAAACATCAAAAATTAGGTTTATAACTATTTTCTTTTCTTTATTCATATACATGACTCTTAAACTACATTTTTTATAATTTAACATCTCATATCTCAGTGGCATAACATTAGTATTTCATTAACTTGTAGAAATATCAATTGTGGCATGTATCTTTCTCACACTAATAGTTACAAATATCCAAAATTTATGTTTATAATTGCCCTAAAATAAGACTCAGAATTCTAATCCACTAGCAGTATTGTATACTGCTCATACTATTTATAATTTGCACAAACACTCTAAACTTATCATTTAAATAATTAAACTAATCTACTCCCACCTTAGGTAAAATTCCAAAAATAATGTTATAAGAAATAATTTATGGCACTCAATTTAGTTACCATGGTGACTGCTGCTATCTAATAGTTTAGGGGTAGGAAATCACTCATTGGTAACTATAATTCTATAAAGGAAAAGATTGCTTATCTTTACCTTTTAATGAAAATCAATAAGCTGTCTGACAAGAAGAAGAAAGGCTATTTCTGAACAAATGGAGGAAATGCCATTTCTGAAGCAAAGGAGACAGCATAACACTTTCTCTGGAATCTTTCTTTAAGCTGTAATACACTTGTTGTATATTTGGTCCCAATCTGTCCACATCTGGCTGCAGATGTTGACTATTAAGGTTATCTGGTGTACACAGTGAAGAGAGAGCAGTTCCCAGTTGGATCTGGGGATACCTGACTGTTGGGAGCTGCTAAAGCCACACTCGCCTCACACTGTTGGAGGGGCAAGAGCAAAAGTAACGGGTGGTGTCAGCAGCTGTCACAGCCCCAGGCTCCCTTCCTACTCATACTTTTCTCTCAGCCAGAAGAAAATTTCTGAGTCATTAAAAGTTGCCTCCAAATCCACCAGCAATACAGTTCCACTTGTCATCATTTCCTTTCCTGATCATCACCATCATGGTGGCCTCTCCTACCCACCGTGTCTGCTCACACAGGGTCAGTGGCAGCCAAGAGGCATCACCACCTGCGTGACTTTTGCATAGCAGGTGGGGAGAGATGAAGGGACTAAGAGATGGAAGAACATTTCTTCTCAGGATGTGTCTAGGGAATGAAATGTATAAAATTTTCCATCTCATTACTGCAAATCATTTCAGCCAAACACAACATCGAACATGCAGAACAGACTCAAGAGGATCAAACTCCAAAAAATAGAAAAAAATTAATTGCAACAATCGAGCAGTCAGTTAGCATTTAGTAGATCATCTTGGAGGGAGAAAGCCTCTCCGAAATTACAATTATTGAGTACTATTTAAAAATAAAACTTGGAAGCACAATCTCAATTATCAGATTGCCAGGCTAACAATTCCCTGTAGTAACATTGAGCACTCAGAGTCAGGAACACAAACATTGCTCAAAACTTTTCAAGAAAGACCACCTTTAGACACAGACTCTCTGGGCCCAACAGACCTAAATTGTGAAGGTTACTGGGCACTTTTCAGGCTCATTAAGCAGCTGGTACGTTGTTTAGCATTTGTCTCTTGTCCTCCTGAACAGATCCCCTGACAAAAACTCTAAGTGGGCGAATATAACATCCAGACCCCCAAATTCTAGCCCAAAGCTCTAAATGTTACAGAAATCATGCCATAACATAAGAAATTACATTGCAATAGTTTTGAAATGGTAAACAAGTTGGCAGATAAAGTTAAAGGAGGGGAATTAAAATAGTTTGTTTTCAGAATAAAAATGGTTTAAAATATCTAAGCATTGGGGCAGGGGATATAGCTCAGCAGCACAGCACCTGGTACGTATGAGGTCATGGGTTCAATCCCTGGTATATATATGAATTTGTGAGAAAAAAGCAAATTTTTAAAAAAATTCTCTGGACTAGTTTGAAAATCTATTCCTCACCAAAATATAACTGTTTGTTTTTAATTCACTCATATTTTTGCCTGGTCTGTCTGAGTTAGAACAGGAAATTGTAAGAGTGCATTCCAACATTGAGCTTATGCAAATTTCTGAAATAATCAATACTGTTAATATGAGGTCTAACACAGAAGTGTACAATTGAAAGCACTATTCATTTGTAAGCAATAAAATTTGTAACTTGGTTTAGTGTATTGAAAAGATTTGAGTTACAAGGAATCTAAGTGTGAACCTGCAGTTATTTGGTGCTTCCAATCATAATTGAGCTCTAAGTGAAAATTTACTGTATGACCTGACTTTCTTTTCATGCCTATTGTTGAGGCAGCACTTCAAATTACTTTAAAGCAGACTGACAAAATGCAAGTCATTGGAAGTTTTGGTGGCAAATGGATTTTTAAGTCAGCTATTTCAAGAAGTGTATTTATCACAATTACAAGTAGTATCCACTCTCTTCAGGCAACTTAGAATTAAAATTCAATGTATTTATGCATTTAATGACACTTAGGATCTATTTGAGACCTGTGACAGGCATCCTGGTTTGTCTAGACTTGCAGTTTTTCTTCTTAATATTTTACCAAAATAATTCAATTTATAAATTAATATCTCGGCTCTTCTTCCTACAAAGGGTTTTTGAAAATTTAATTGCAATTTCCTAATGAACATATATACATATATATATGTAAATATATATATATATATATATATATATATATATATATGTATATAATTTTCTGAGTGCAATCATGCTCTGCTTTCTGGTTTTACTTTTTTCGAAATAACAAAATTTTGTCATTACACCTTGTTAGAACAAAAAATGCATTGGATCTCTTTAAAAGTATGTAAACATGTTTTTCAAAGGACAAAGACAAGTAGAACATTAAAGAAAGATCTGGAAATAGGCAATCCTTCCTAAAAGATAGGAAACAATAGAATCAAATATCTTCTTTTTTGATTCTCAACTCAATGTGATTTTTTTTTTGTTGAAGTACATTCATAATAGATACAGCATTCTAGTATTAAATTATTGGAACAAACAAAAGTATGAATCTATATCAAGTGAAGGTATTTGAATAATATATTTCTTCATCAGCCAATATTTCCTCCAGGTTTTGGCCAATCTCTCAAAAATTTAACAATACAGTATCACTGTCTCTTAATGTCTTCAAATGTCACTGTGCTCTAACAGACAATTTAGGGTATCTGGACTAGAGACCCAGATATGAATCCATTCCTTTCTAATCTCAGGACTATTATTTGAACAATTTCTGAACTACTATCTCTGATACTGAGCTTCCATAGCTGTAAGATGAAAAATAGAAAGCACAATGGGCAGTTGTTAGAATTGTAAGAAGTCTTTATGCTAATTACAAGTGTTTTATTTTCCTTTCCATTCTATTAAATGTATCTAGTCTATTTTAAATACCATAGGGAACTAATCCTTATCATCATTCATCTTTAAGAAGAATACTTGTATTGGCTTTTTTTTAATTGCTGAAAATTCAACTTTTTTCCTTTGAACCCTATAATTTTAACTTAACCAGCCAGGGATTTAGCTCAACAGCATGAGTGCATGCCTTGCAAATATGAGGTCATGAGTTCGATCCCCAGTACCAAAAAAACCAGTTCACCTAATTTTAACCTAACTTTCCCCTCAGAATAAAAATTTATTATTATATGTAAATCAATTTAAATAATAATATTTGTTTCATTGAATCATTTGTCAGTTTTTGAAAAACAGCCCTTCATACTGTATATTTAACAAACTTCAGATCAAAAGTGTTAAAAATGAGTTGCATCTATACTAAATGTAACTTGACATTTCTTGGTATTTCCTCAACAATATGGTATGAAAACTGTTTGTGTATCATCCACATTGTATCAGATAACATAAATAATGTGGAGAGATTCACGAGGGAGGACGTCAATAGATTATACATGTTATGGATTAGATCTGAAATGCTCCTCAAAGGTCTTCTGTACAGAGGCAGGGCTTTTGGAAGGTGACTGGATCATAGGCGTCTATACTCATCACCAAATTGATCTATTGTGTTTATAGCTAAATGTAGTATTAGGAGTTGGGAGCTGGTTAGAAAAGGTGTGTCACTTGGAGGAAGCCTTTGGAGGGTTTTATCTTCCTTCCTAGCTCTTCCCTTCTCTCTTTGCTTGTTAGCTGTAATGGGATGAGCACCTGTCCTCTGCCATGTACTTCCACCATGATTTTTGCCTTCTACTTGGTCAACCATGAACTGAACCCACCAAAATTTAGAACAAAAAGAAGACCTTTCCTCCTGTATTTTGTGAGAGTCAGGTATTACGTCCAAGAAACATAAAAGTGCCTAATACGGAATGCAAATTCTACATTGTTTCATACAAGGAATTTGAGCATCCATAGATTTAGGTATATGTAACAGAATGTACAGTTCATAATTAAAGTATTTGCACATTAACACATTTAGTGAATTCCAAATATTCCAAGTATTCTCATGACAACAAATGCCATAATAGTGTATCTTGTCATTAAAATTTGCATAGTGTTAAATACTACTCTTCAGTTTAAGAAATTTTATATTCAGTATGCCAACAGTCCTTCTATATTCTGTTGTGTCTTAGAGAATTCTTATCAGAGATAACAGATTTTAGCAACTTGGAATGGTGATCATAACCAAAATATACCTTAATAAGATATGTGTGGATAACATAAAAATGATCTATTTATAATTACTATTAAGGAATGACAAAACAAATACTTGAAATTTTTAACTAAGAAATTCCCAAGAGCTGCACTTTTGTGGTAGACAATTTTATAAAACCTTTCCTGACCAACTCATCTTAAGTGAGTACCCAACTCCATATTATGGTTTTAATTTTCTCATAGCAATTACCACTTTTTTTTATTTTAAAGGCAGTAAAATTTAACACAACAAGACAGAATAAAATGGGACATAAGAAAGCATAAATCTCAAAGCTAGACAATCAGGTATCTTCTACTATCTTTCATATTGTCTCTTGTTTTCTTCCAAATGGTTGTCCATATCTTTGTTTATGGAAAGTTCATACAAAACAGCATAGCCAATCTTTCACAAGATGTCCAGTTCACTGGCTCCACTTGCTGAGTGTGGGGGGGGGGGACACAGGACAGGACACAGGGTGACATGAGATGTTTGATTCTCAGCTATCGTGCAGGCAGGCTCACAGCTGCTCACCAGAGAGGGGTGGAGTTCCTTGTTCTCCTGGCTCCCCAGGTCACCGCATGGTGCAGTGTGTCTCTCTCTTGTGGGCCACCAAAGCCTGCCACACTCACAGCTGCTCACCAGAGAGTGGGGGAGTTCCTTGTTCTCCCAGCACCCCAGGTCGCCACATGGTGCAGGTGCCGAGATGCCAGGGTCTCTCTCTTGTGGGCCACCGAAGCCTGCCATATTCACAGCTGCTATTTCTTTCTGATGAACTGACCATTACATTTCCAAAGTTCTGAAATGGCCACAGAACACAGAAAGAATTCTCTTTAGGCTACTGTTTGAAACCAGCAACTATAGAAATCTTCTGGCCTTGATTCAGGGCCAGGCAATTACCACTTTTTAAAGTTAAGCTTTTTCTTCATTAAGTAAATTATTTGTCACTTCTACACTCAAATTTAACATTCCACGAGACTTCAGGCCTTGATTCTTGTTCATGGTAGTACTCCACCAGCAAATACATTGGACCATCAAAACTCAATCAATTTCCAATGCATTAAAAAAAAATGAAAATAGAAAGACAGGCAGGAAGAGAGAGACCAGCAAGAGATGATAAGACAGCTATCTTTTGTGAATTCATCCAACATAAAGCTGATTAAATGTGGTACAACTTTGGTGTTTTTTAAATTCAGAAATTTCTACCCTATAATAATCACTCTTAAATTAATGTGTGGTGGTAGCTTTATTTCCAAAAATATGTGGCCAAACCGGAATACATTCAGAAAAATCATATATGTGAAGACAGGAAGTACGTTATATATGTGTTGGTTATTTCCTTATTGCTGGGATAAAATGCCTGACACCCAAAAGTTAAAGAAAACATATATTTTAGCTCATAGTTTGTAGACAGTTTAGTTCATTGTTGGTTGGTTACAAGGCAGGACAGTGTGGCACAGGAAAAACAGTCTATCACAGGATTGGCAAGAAGTGGAAGCAGCAGCATCAAACCTATCTTTCTCTCATCCATCCAGGCTACAAGTCTATTGGATGTTGTCACCCACACAGAGAGTGGGCCTTCTCCCTATGCAAAACCAACCAGTGAATTAATTATTGCACACCCTTAATCCATACTCACACAACCTAAATCCAGCTACTTCCAAAAGGCCACATCTATAAGCACATGAGGCTTTGAGGGGGAATAGCTAGATAGAAGCCATAACAATGCATAAACAAGGACATAGAATACAAAGTTACTGGGATAGCTGTCCAAATGAAAAGCTTAACAATAGAATATTGTAATAATCTAGGTATAGAAGATAATTGTAGTAGAGCAATCCCTTGTTGAACACATAATTATTATCAGGTAATGTGCTGTTGTACATGTATTCTCTGTATGTAAAAAATAAAGCAGAAATGTACTTCAGTAGCATATAGCAGCATGGTAGTTAATAGAGTGCTAGTGACTCTGGTGTCTAGGGTTGTGAAATATGGGGTGAGGGGATACCCAGTTTGGTTTCCACTCTACCTCCAGAAGCCTTTGAAAGGAAGACACCAAGCTTTCCTAAAGATAGGTTATCTTTTACTATATTTTCTGGCTCAATTATGTCTTCATTTGCCTTATTAAAGAAAAATCTTATAGGCTATCATTTTCTAATATATCATTTTCTAATATCAAGAAAAAGGTAGGGAACATTAAGTAATGACACAAAGAATTCCATTATACTCTGAAGAGGGCTCATATTTTCAGGTGAATTTTTAATTACTTGCAAATTATAATATTTAATTAGTTTCAGAGTCATAATAAAATGTTACAGAAAAATATTCTTTACTGAAAATATAATTTTATTCTGCATATGGTATCACTGATAATTAATTTATAAAGAAATGGGCTTCATATTTTCCAGCTTTCCAACTTTGCTATTATATTAAAAATAACTCTATAACATCCTATAACTTCCTTAAAAACCATGTATCATAATTTTATCATAGTAAATATAACCTGCTATGACTTCTTATAACTCTAGCATTTATTTTAGCAAGGACAAGGACAAAACACACTTTTATTTGTTCTTTGCCTATCTCTGCATTGAACACAATAATCGTTCTCTTTTCTGGCAATAGGCTGAATGCAAAAAAGTAAAATCATGAAAATTAAATCTCATAAAATAAGGATTAATAAACTTGAAACTAATAATAAACCATTGTCTCTATATCTCTTTTGTTCTGGCTTATTATTCCCAAATAATAAAGTTCAATCTTTTGCAGGCAAGGTTTTCTACTGGGATATGCTCAGACAACATGTGCTACAAGTTTAAGGTTTCCAATCCTAATGCATTGTTGGAAGAATCTGTGTTCTACTTGCTGAACTGATTCAGGTGATTACTTCGTGATTGTCTGGCAATGCAAAGCAATCACTGTCTATCAAATATGAAAGTAATGTTTTCTTGCTGTGACACAGACACCTCGGTGGAGAGGCCATTCCTCTGGTGGACTCTGGAAGCAACCATGCTTTCTGAAGCAGGACAAGTGACAAGCCAGAAAGCAGGGTGTGTTCTGGCAGTTCAAGTTTGTGAGCTGGAGGTGAAGCCAAAATAAACTGCTGATGCAGAACATAGGTTGTCCGCAGACAAACAAGGGAGACTCCATCTGTTATTCCTCAAGGGGGAGTAACACCCAAGAGAGAGATTATGGGCATCTGATCTCAACTCTGTGGTTTGGCACCTACAACTCTTACTGAACATTGATGGACACCACACACGAAGCTGAGTACTCTCCCTGTAATAACCAAAGGACGTATCACTCTACTAACCAGTAGAAAATCTAGAATTTAAAACCAAGGTCTTTTGGAGCAGCAAACTACCTCTCATACTGAGGTCAAAGTATGCTCTTACTCCAGGGTGGCTCCAAAAATTACTTGGTGTGACATGCAATTCACAAAGACAATGAAAAGGTGTCCACTGTCCATTCCAAAATGTCTGATATGCTTGGGAACAGTCCCTTCTGAAGAATTACAGAAAAACCTTAAAATGCACCGTGGTCTATGAAAAATATTAGCTAGAAAGGTAAATGATACATGCAGTACAAGGTTAAGATTTTAGTGGTGAAAAAGATGAAAGTCTGAAAAGTTCTAAAAATTGTCCAAAAGCAAGCAGCAAAACTGTAGGCTCCAGACAGAAGAATTAAACCAAGGTTGGCCTGGGTCAAGGAGGAGTTCTTTTACTGCATGATGCCCTTCTTCTGGGACTGGGTGTAAGGCAGTGTTTGAGGACCTTTTGCTGCCTTAAAGAGTGGACGTGCTCTGATCAGCAGACATTCTCAGGACACTAGAAGGTCACCAGCTGACCCTCAGGTTTCCTTCCACCAGGTAGTGTGTGTGTGTGTGTGTGTACGTGACAGCAAGGAAATATTTTCAAATATGATTGGCATTTAGGACTGATGCTGCAAGAGGACAACAATTCTCTTACAGAGAACTTCTCTTCCTGTTTAGAAAGTATCTCAGTGTACATTTGGATTACGTAAAAGATGGGCTTTTTGAATCATTCTGATGGGAGGAGAGAGACAGAGACTGAAGTTGAAGGTGCTCTGAAGGAGTGGCTGCGCTGCCCTGCAGGAAACTGGAACCCAGGCAAGCTGGCCCCTGTGTTTGCCAGAGAGGTCTGCAAGCCCATGGGAATCTTTTACCCATTCTCTGCCACTGCCAACCATTAAGCATCCTTTTTAAAGAAATCTATTACCTTTGATCTTCATTACTAGAAATTTGTGGGGGTTGAAAACTGAGGTGCCAGAAACGGAAAAGAAAAGGAAAAAATAACACACAGGACAGGGTCTTGAGGTTTGTAATAGAGCTCACAATAAGCCTGAGGGCCTAAACTATGTAACTGGGTGGTCCTGCAGACTGACGGGCATGTGGATGTCACTTGTTAGGTGCTCTGAGGCCTTTCAAACTTCTCCACCCACAAAGGTCCTTTCACAGCAGAAAAGAACAAGGAATGAGGACTGGTTTCCCAGGTTTCCCAAGCAAGATCTGATCATAAGCTGAGTATCATTTTTATATTTATTACTCATTCCTCAAAAAGTATTTATTGATGCTCACCACATGAGGGTCCTGAGATGAAGACTCAGAGTGGAAACATCTCTTGAATTCCAGTGTGCAGAAAATATGTGCCTTTTCGGGTACACTGATCTACTTCCTTTAATCAAACATGAACAATGGACCTGTCAAGCTTCCTGTTTCGTCTCTCTGGTCTCAAATATCCCTGGTTGTCTTGTGGCTCAGCTGCAAATTGCCTTCCTTAGCATAATTTCTCAGATGGCTTTTTCCTTCTCTTCCCCTATTCCCTTTCCTATTTAGGCTCCTATTATAACTGTGTCTTATAAGTTTCCTCACATTATTTTTAGAAGTAGGAATGTCAGTAAGTAGGTGAACTAGAGGAATGAGAAATCAGCATTCTAGTTTACAGTTTTTTGTTTTTTGTTTTCTGTTTGGGGATCCTGTCATGAAAAAGAAAAGCAAAGTAGAGGAATGGATTGTTTCAAGAGAAAATTCTAAGGCAGACAAATATCAAAGGCTGCTGGGAAGGTGCCATGTACACAAGCTGGCAAGATTTCTGAGTTACTGAAAACAATATCAAGCACAAAAATGTGGTCAGACTCTGTACACCTGTTTTCTGATCTACCTTAGAGTATAATGACTTGAGCGGCCGGGGGTTTAGTTCAGTGACATAAGTGCCTGCTTGGCAACCAAAAAGAAGAAAAAGACTTGAGCAGAGTGGAGTTGGACAGAAAGCCCTCAAGGCAGGGAGCATTCTTAAATGTCCAAAAGAGGGGTGGGTGACATAGGGTTTAAATGAATGGCAAAGACTAGAAGGATCAGATTCTATTTGCCTCCAATAAATATTTAGCTTTCATTACAGTTATTGTAAATGCTCATTTCTTTCACCAAAATTATTACTTCCTTTTTTCTCCAAGGAGTATTTTTCATCTTTTACTCATCTGTTTGTTACTGTATTTGATTAATTAGAATGCTTGAGTAAAAATGAGTTTGGGTTAATCTAATTTCTTGGTTTTCAGAATGATAACTAGGAAACCAATTCTGTTTCATTCTCTCATTGCTGAAAATAATCTCAACATCTATTAGCTCACTTTTCTGCCTTAGCAAGTAACATATAATTTTAATATTTCTTTCATGAGTCAGGAAACATTAGTATCTCTGGTTCATTATTTCAAATGAATCATAACTTTATGAACCTATAATATGAAAACCTGTCTGGCTATTTACTGATATCAGCACAAACTTTAAAGGCTGATTTTGAAAACAAATCCTCACTATCTTGTTTGTTTTCTAGTGATTTCAAGCTCTGAAAGCAGAGCAAAAAGAAAAAAAATCTAGTTAATTAAAGGTTCTATTTAGCAATGTTCCAGTTAATTTGAGCCTTTCTAAATACTAAATGCATGAGGCAAGTTAAATTTATTCTGGAGAAGATAAGCCTTTTGTGAAATAAATTTAAGGAGTTTTGAATCTTCAAGAAGTGTAAAACAAACTTTTAAATAATTTAAATAACATGTAATATGCTTAAACATTTTCAGGATCATATAACAGGGTTTAGCAAAATTATAAATCTGTAAAGCTATAACTAAGCTGTTTTAAAATCTTCTCTAGAATATGTTAAATGAATCAATATAGTTAAAACTGATATATACATTTTAAAAAGAATCCTGTTTCAATGTGAAATGCCCAAATTGATTTGTGAGTTTTAATATGTTATATTAGAATGCTTTATCCACATCATCATATTCAAAAACACTACAGAAAAAAGCATATTCAGCAGAAAGATATTATTCTCTAATATATTCATATAGCTTAATAAAGCTTGTTAATTTCGTGGGAGCCAAAATAGATTGTACAAATACCCCGTAACTTTATATCTCGAGTAATATTCAGATTGGAATAGAAGTGAGATGTTGGATAACCAGTGTGTGTCAGTTGTTGCTGACAGTCATAGAGAACATGGCCGTTCTCCTAGATTTCTCATGACTTTATGCTGTTCTAGATAAGGCTGTTACATATATGCATAATTGTTCAGTTGACATCTAACAATTTATAATGAATGTCCTCAATGTCCAGTGAAGGGAGAATAGCTACGTGTCATTCTACTAACCATTGCTGTGCAAGTTTTATGGAATTCTTACTAAATTATTGGAGAATGAAGATTACTCTTCAGATATTATATTGAGAAACAGTAGCATATCCTTTACAAATCAGTTTTGAAATATAGTAAAATTATTCATGGAACTTGGCCACAAATGTTAGCATATATAGTCAGTATAAAGTAAACATGGGAGAAGGAATAATTAGAGACATAACAGTCTCCTCCCCTTTGCTATGACGTCTACATCAGAAATTATTTTCCAACCAAGTGTTCCTGGATTGAAAGCCAACATTTGCAGGTACTGAGGTTTATTTTAGTGAAAAGTAAACTTTCCAAAATATAAAGAGTACGGACAGTTGATTTAAACTTTAAAGCAAAGATCCAAACAGAAGTAGGCATTTAGAGATTTTTTTTATTGAATCCTTTTTTTATGTATACTAAGCAGAAAAAATGTGTCTGTTTGTCTGTCTGATTTTATGTCTGTTGGTCTGTCTCTAATCTCCTAGGATCCACAAGATACCAAGTGCAAGGTATTATACCCAGAATAAGACCTGCTTGGAGTAGGGCATAAATAAATAGGTATAGAATAAATAAAAGTATATGCTTATCTAAGAAAGGGTTTTTTTGGTAGCTTTACTCAGTTGTGATACAATGATTTCTGTTTAGAATAACTTTCATGGCAAATTATGATTACATGATGGAAATGATTACATGATAGAATATGGATAATTGGCAATCAGAAGTGTTTGTAATTTTTTTATCAAGCAACATGTGTAAAGCGTTTCATAAAAAATCAACAATTAGAGCTAGGTGTGGTGATGAATGCCTATAATCCCAGCACTTGGGAGGCTGAGGCAGGAGGATCATTTCAAGTTCGAGACCAGCCTGGGCTACAAAGTAAACTCAAAACCAGCCTAACTGCATAGCAAGACCCTCTCTCAAAAAGACAAAAAAAGAAAAATCAGCAGTTAGGCATGGTGGCCTATGGCTATAATTCTAGCAGTGTAGGAGATTAAGGCAGGAAGACTCCAAGTTCCAGCCCAGCCTCAACAACTTAGTAGCTTATAAATTCCTGGCTTGATACAAAAGATCTGGGGATATAGCTTTGTGAATGCTCCAGGTTCAGTTCCTAGTACTGCTAAATAAATACGTTGATTAATTAATTTTGTGTAGAACAAAACATATGAAGAAGAAAATGAAAAGGGAAAGATAGAAGTCTTTGAAAAGAAGCAATTCAATAGCATTAACTAGGTAGATATAAAATCCTGTACAATTCATTCAGACATACATTCAAATCTTGGTTTATCTTTTTTATATATGTGACTTCTGGCAAATTATACATCTCTGAATCTCTTTTTTTAATTTATTAAATACAATACATATCACATTATATTTTAAGGATTTCATGAAATATCACATACTGAAATAGCCTGATAAGTCACAGTATAAATATTGTACACATATTAAGTGTTTGTTTGTTGCGCAGGTGTGGTTCTATATTTAAATGTGGCTAGCCCATTTCTCAATAGGTCCCCTGACTGCAGCTTACTCCCTTCTTTTCAGGGACATCCTTTCTTTTTTGGTTGTAAAGAACACAAAGTTATTTTACTTTTTTAATGGGAAAAATGGATGCATTTGGTCACATTTTCAAACATCTTGAAACACAAAATGATTAGCTGAGAATTTGTTTGTTTGTTTGTTTGTTTTAAATATCAGTAACAACCTAAGATTTGCATTCTCTTCAGAGTTCAGCATTGCTCATTGTGTAAACACAGGTCCTTGAGCTAAAGGAACATTAAAAAATTTGTCCAGTTCTACTGTCTGATTTTTCAAATAGGAGGTCCAGATAAATGCTTCTATATGCAATTATTCAATTATTCACTTAAGAAATATTAGTTGAGCACATGTCATATTTGGCATAGCTCTAAGGGTGAGCATACATGAATAATTGAAATCTCAGAGGTTTTTGCCCTACAGTTGATGATATAGCTACTGTGAGGAACTTGGGGTGGAATAAACCAGCTTAGGCTCTTTCCACTACACTATTTTCCTGATATACTTTTACCTACAACATAATCTTGAGAGAAACAGAACTCAGGGCTCTGAACTTCCTGTTAATCGCTGACCAGTTAATAATAGTAGAAGTAAATGGTTTCAAATTAACTTTCGTCCAAAATCTAAGCCTAACGAAGTCTGTGATATGAGACATAAGACAGTCTCCCTGGTCACATGGCCAGGCCATGGAACGTGTTAGGATTTTCGGCATGGTGAAACAGCAAAATATGAGATAAAGGAGACCTTTATTCCCAAGGACGTGGAGAGAAGTCCATGACCACAGACAGCCTGGCCTTCTCTAACCCGCACATGCAGGTTAGGGTGCTCATACAACCTCTGACCTGGGTGGTGCCCCGGGCGGGGACAAGTAATGTACAGTTTACTGATTGGGGGTACTTTCGCGCCACTGGAAAAGGTGACTACAGTTTGGTCCCACCCCTTGGTCCTGCCTCCCACCACAGCTTTCCAAAGCACAACTCTTTCAGAACGCTAGCAGCAAAACAGGTCAGGAATATGTACCTCCAAGTCTGGGTCAGGACGGCACCACTACAAAATAGTGTCCTTAGTTACCTGTCACATGGCTTTTTCATGTCTTATGCACAAAAGCAGACAACCTACTCTTCCAATTATATCAAGTGACTTTTTGTATTAGTCTTAGATCTATGTTTTTGAGACTGATAAATGTAAATGTTCCTAGTTTATATAGGAGACTCCTGGTGCTCACTGTTTAACATATTAAATAAAAACTCTCCTTCAGTTATATTTTAAGAGATTTTTAAGAAACGGAACTTGTAGCATTTCTTGCATCCTTAGCAACAGTGGTTCCTTCCTAAAAGCATTCCCATTGCCTTTTCAAGAATCTCCTTTCCTCTGTTGTTTAAGTATCAAGGGTTCCTCCTCCACCACCACAAGAAACAAAGGGGTCCCAGGAGCTGCTACCCACTAGCACTGTCCTCTCAACTCCTGGTATAAAAATATGACCAAATTTTTGCCTACTTCTGTCTTTTTATCAAATAAATTCTGAAGCTCATGCAAAGTGTGCAAGGGAGAATAGAATTCATATGTGAGATTCTCTAAACTTGCCTGGTTCCTCCCTTCCAAATATTAAGATCTCTCAAGCCCTTGAGGTTACTTCTAGGCACACTCATGCCCCAGCTCCTTTCTAACTAATGTGTGTTCCACTGAAGCAGATGGATCTTTCCTCTAAAACAAAAGATGCTCACTGAGTCAGAAAACCTGTAGTGTTACAGACTCACTTTGGAATACCAATACAAATGAATGTGATAGGGTTTTACGACAGAAACCTAAACTGAGATTACCAACAATTATGATTAACATATTTTCAAAAGATTCAGTACAAGCAGATTCATGCAGCATTTGACAACACAGACGTTTATGCCAGCATTTCTGTATAACTGTGATATGATAAAAATCGGTTTTATGAGAAGCAGTGGAGAGGGATATAGTTTTGCTTCGAACTTTCTTACTTCTGAGAGTCCCTTAGGCTAAGCGCTTCACACAAAGCCTCGGTTCCAATCCTATGCCCTCCCCGCCCAGTGTCTTGTAGCTAAGAACACTGACCCCTCCTTTTCTTGCAGATTTTTTTTTGCTAATTTGGAAATTAAAGTTAATAATAAATATTTTGGGGAATACATAAGGATACATCTATCACCTATCATCTATCTGTCATCTATCTATCTATCTATCTATCTATCTATCCATCCATCCATCCATTCATCCATCCACCCATCCATCCATCTATCCATCCATCTTAGGGAATATATATTAGATAATTGAATAAGACAGCTGACCAACAACATATTACTTTTATTAAACAGTTACCTAGAAATTCTATTAGCCCTCTCAGATTCTATACTTTGAACTGATTTAACTTAGAAAATGCTTTTAGATGCATATGAAGTCATGTTTCCAAATGTTCTTTACTGCCAGCTGTGAAGACCATAAATACTCTTTCTGCAAAGAGATGCACAGCCTTTATGAAAAGCAGTTGCCTCCTTGTCCATTGTTTTTCTCCCTGATTTGTGTTGACGGCTGACTCACAGGAAGTGGCCTCACCTTATTTGCATTTGTATTGGTGTGTTTGGTGAGTGGGGAAGGAAGTAAGGATTCTATTTAGTCAGGGGGGAAAATGGCCCTTACTCATTCTCTCAAGTAACTACTTGAATTCATCAGATTTTTAAACCATCTCTTATATTCAAAATATTCCAAGCCAGCACCAGAACAAGGACAGAATAATTATCCACTGAGATCCTCCAGAATTTGCTTAGATAACAGAATCATGACTTTCTCTTCCATGACTTGCTGCAAAGCATTTTGAATTTATGTCTCTGGATTAAAATTTAAAAATTGGCAAAAGTATATTGGTCAGTCAGGAGTTGGTTATAAACCATACATATTAAATCACAACTTAATGAAGCAAATGCTAGGAAATATTTTATGCCATCAAATTCCTAAAAAAAAAAAGCCCAAACTCTATTTTGGATAATTAAAATATTGGCAACAATGATTTTAACTGGCCATTGTTCAGATCAAAAAATCCAAATTACTGATGAAATTTTTTTAAAAAGAGAATAGTGTAAAAGTGATTAATTTTACATTGCTATTAGACCATCAAGCTGGTACACTATAAAAAGAGTATAATTTTTAAACTAAGACAAGACTGTATTTATTTTTCCCTGAAGTAATTGTTATTTTAGCTATTTTTCTTATATAAAATATTAATTTGATGAAAACCAATAGAAAAACCTTCTACTTAAAAATTAGTAGATTTTAGAGAATTGAGATACAGGAATTTCTAGACATGTATGGAATTATTTCTTTCCCAAAACAGTAATACTTCTTTTTATCCTAAGGAAACTAATAACTTTAGTATTTATCTCATTTCATGGATGATATATGTTATAGTTAAAATAAAAATATCTATATAAAGATTGACCTTTTGTTGTTCTTATCTTGTCTACTCTGCCCCCCCCCCGCCCACCTTTTAGATAAAACAGTGGTCAAGGTTGTCAGATTCACTGCTCCTGTAGGGAAGAGAGAATATATTTTCCTAATCTTCCTCACTGTAAGAGACATGGCTGAGAACCCTATGAGAGAAGACAGATTAATGACAGACAAGCATAACAAATTTATTTAATCAAAATTTGACATGAGCCAGAATTGAAGATTCAAACAGCTCAGGGGAAGCCAGGCATGGCAGTGCATGCCTGTGCTCTCAGCACTCTAGAGGCTGTGGCAGGAGCATTGCCATGAGTTCCAGACCAACCAGGTGACATAGTGAGTTCAAGGCTGGTCTGAACTACATGGAAAGACCCTGTTTCAAAAAACAAAAAACAAACCCCCCAAAAGCTGCATCTTTATGCTTAGATTTAGTGAGTACTACACTGTCATATATAAGGTATGATCAAATACTATGATAAATGTTCAAACACTATGGTAAATGTTTAAATTTTTTAAAAAGTTTATTTTACTCAGTATGGTAGCACACAGTTGTAATTCCAGCTCCCAGGTGGCTGAGGCAGGAGGATCACTGCAAGTGTGAGGCCAACCTAAACTACATAGAGAGATCCTGTCTCAAAATAAATAAAATGAGATTAAAACAAAATAAAAAAATTATTATAGTAAAACAATATCATCATTAATTCCCCTCAAATACTCCTTGTTTTGAACACATTTATCCCACAATTCTTGCCACTTCCAGAAGCAGTCCTGAAAGTCCTATTTCATAAATATCTTTTGGGGCCAGGGATTTAGCTCAGCAGTCTTAAGTGCCTGCCTGGCAAGCACGAGGTCTCATGAGTTTGATACCTAGTACCAAATAAATAAATAAATATCTTTTGTTGTGCTGTCCTGACTGCTTTGACAGTTAATTCAAGACATTTACCTCTCATGGTTATTTTGAGTTTGGGGAAAGAGCCAGAAGTCACACAGCGCCAGATCTTGTGAAAAAGATGGATTAGGACACACTGTACAGCTTTTATTTGATGGAAATTTCCAGTAATGTTTCCTCAACGAGGCATGATAAAGAAACATAGTGAATGATTAAATTTAAATTTTTGCTACAGTAAAAGATGAATAATTTATATTTTTATTACCATAAAGACACTCTGCTATTACCTCTCCTCAAAATAGTCAAAATACTCCCTCCTGCCTTGCACACACATATCCCACTGGTCTTTGTAATGCGTCTTTGAAGAAGTTTGTAATAATGCTCTTGTAATAATTTTTTTAAAAATACATTCACGGTATTATTGATCAATCCTTATAGGAATTTGATGGGACAAATCTGTGTGCTCAAAGGGTGAGAAGACAGCCTGTGTGTTCTCTTGGCCCTCTATAGGGGACAGGACACTAAAATCTGAGAGTCTTCTTGGGAGAAGGAAGGAGGTCAGAAAGTGACCTGTTGAGCTTTATGGCTTGCTTTGGGAAGAGAAATTCAAGTGTCTATGACCCACCTTGGAGGATAAAAGGTGGTAGAGAAAGGAGAATAGGAAAAGATCAGAGCAACTGCCAAGATGCCATACTTTGGGGCAGCATGCTCAGAGCCCCACCACTCCTTGAATCAAAATCTGAGCTGTTTTATTTCTCACCATGCTATTTCAGTTAGAAAAGGCAGTTCTTTTGGTATATATAGCAATCAAATAATGTGAAATTAATAAAACTCCTCAAAGAGTTGGGCAGAGTTCATTCTGTCACATATAATACATACATACATGCATGGATACATACGTACAAACATGTACAGATTCAATTACTTTAATTTACTTAATTTTTTAAAAACCACTGCATTTTTTTAAGTAACTGAAGCCATTTTATCTATTTTCAGACAAGGAAAAGAGAAGAGAGTATAGATTGGCAAGAAGAAAAAAAAAAGCTCAAGACATCTTCAGTTCAAGCACATTTTGGGAAAAAATATGATGTCTGGGCATATATAAATTCCTGCATCATAATTTTACCTTTATGTGGGCTTCCATTTTAGGGTATATCAGGGCTCAGAACATGAAATCCCAACATCTAGTGTCTCAGCCAGTAAAGCATTGTCCGCTGAAGGAAACTGAAGATACCATAGAGGTAGGAAGGCCTCTCTACTTTCCCCTGCCTCTTTTCTCCCACCTTGGGCCACAGAATTTAAAACTCTTCTCTCCCCTTCCTCCCTAGGTAGATCATGATGGAACCTAGGAAGATCACTTGTCTCCCTCTTTCCCTTCCTCCCTGCAGGCCTTTATGTAACAAGTTTCCTGCCCTATACCCTGTATCAGTAGGGAAGGAAGGTCATGAAAAAAAGGAAAGAAGGGAAGAAGTTGAGTTCATGTGCCTCACCATGCCCACACCCCTAGTTTATGACCATCTCATCATATCTGCTGCCTTTCAATCACAGACGGTACCACAGTTGCTAAAAACACACAGCTCTCCCTGGGTCTTCACTTCTGAAGGTGCCCAGGGCACCACACACTTCCATTAAATACATTGGTTGTGCTTCTCTCTTGTTCATGTATTTTGTTAGAATCCTTTCAGCCATGAGCGTTGCCATGGGCAAGGAAAATATAGAATTTTTTGTTCTTATGATACAGTTAGATCTTACCCAAGGGTCAGAAACAGTATTCATAGGAGATTCAAGAGTTAACATATGTCAGTACAATGATGATATCAATGTTACTAAATTAATAATTAATGTTTTACAGTAACTTTTCACCAAGTCCTTTTCTGTCAGATAATAACAAGAATATGTACACTTTATTTTTTAAAACCTCCT
>PVJX010002679.1:42224-63388 GCA_004027295.1 Dolichotis patagonum
GAGTGGGCAACAAGAACACAGTGCATGCTTAGATCTAGTTTATTAAGGGACCAAAAATCAGAGCAAAACAAACCAAAAAAAAAAAAAAAAAAAGAAAGGAAAGGAAAGAAAGAAAAAAAGGAAAGAAAAAGATAAAAGAAAAAAAACCAGCAAACGGATCGTCTGGAGAACTTAGAGCCTAAAGTGATTAATTAGACCTTATTTTGTCTTGAACAGATTTACTAAGCATTTTTCAAATAGCCACATTGTTTGTAATTATGAAAATCACACCTCCATTGGCCGGCCTTGGTTACTTCATGCTTGAGCAACAATCTGATTGAGCACTCTTGTTAGGGCTTCATTCTTCATTGTAATTAGCCATAATCATAGCCTTCCTGGGTGCATGAGAATGTGCAAGCAACTATTCACAACCTCAACCCATTTGAATATGAATCTTTTCAGTAAGGAGCAATAAAATAAGAGAAACAAAACAGTTTCTCTAGGGAATTTTGGAAAGCATCTCTGGTTTGATTCTGTGCCCCTTCAAAATGTTCCCTCTCTGGTATCTGGATTCTATTTACTAAAACAAGGGTGGCTTAATGAAGACAATGGCTTATTATTTCTTAACTGACACAAGAGGACCCAAGTATTAGAGGCTTAGTTCTTTCAGTCTTTGCCAAGGACACAAGGAACAAAAGAACAAGCAATTGTGTGTGGAAAAAAACTGGGACTGGGTTACATTTTGGGACCACTCAGAGTAAGATGGGGCCTTGCTATTCTGGGTCTCTGGGCTGGTGCATGCTTCCTTGCTTCTCTTTTTTCTCTCTTCCCCTCCTTACCCCCCAAATGACTCAGACATTACAGAAAAAAGCTCAAAGCAGCAGGGACTGAAAAACAAAGGATAAGTGGAGGAGGGGTTACATTTCTGATCATGTCCCAAGCACATTCATAGTGAGCCACCTACTGGCAATTTCACTTTTCCTACTTTTATTGTTTAATCCCCTAACCTCTTAAGGGAAGACCTAGGTAAACATGCTGGAATCACTCCAAATGCTTTCTTAGCCAAAAATGGGAAAAAGAGAATCAGGGAGAAAAGAGCTTTCAGAACTGCTCTGTCTTTAACAGAAAACACAATTCAAACTCTAGTAAACGTAAGACTAAATATCAGATATAAACAATTGTTTAAAATGTTATGTGCTTTGCATAAAAAATTTAAAAGATGAAGGCCAGGGATGTAGCTCAGCAGTGCAGCACCTGCCTGGCAAGCACGAGGCCCTGGATTCAATTCCTGGTACCACACCCCGCAAATTTAAAAGGTGGTTCAAATTACTTAAAGACAATAATCATTAGATTCCTTAAGCTAAATAATTTAATCACTTAAGTATATAACATATTAGAAGTGTGATGGTACATGTGTAAAGGACTGTTTTTGTGTAGAGGTTTTTTAAAGTCATGACATGCATCTAATGACACTGCTGTTTATATTATCTGTTACAGTGCTACCTCAGGGGTACTCACAGGCTGCTGCAGCTACCTCTGATAATTTCTTAATACAACCCCTTCATCATCACACTGAAGAGATTTTCTTACAGCCACACAGCCAACTGAATGCATTGCTATTACAATATTAGATAACAATACAATTCTGTGCAATTCACAGTTTTAGAACAGGGATAAAAGACCTCTCTGGTTAAGTATGCCTGAAACTTGAAGTTGCTAGAGATGTCCAAAAGTACTGTATGGAAGAGATCAGAGACAGAACCGGGAATTCAGGAGCAAAGGGGCCATGACTGATTAGCAAGCTCTTTGACTGACATCTGAGGATCATCAATCTCTGTGACTGATATCTTAGAATCATCCATCTCCTAACAAGTGTCTGCTGTGTGGCAGGAAATGTGGTACGCTCTACAGAGACCTCTTGCTGAATAAAAAAAAATGAAAACACAGGAATGCATTTGTAACTGAGAGGCTATAGTGCATTTTTTAAATTATAGGTTTTTTTTTTCTTTTTTAAAGATAAACTATTTCTCTAGCTTCCTCATGCTACAAGCAGAAAGCACCACTCCCAGCCCTGCTGCCCGGGAAAATTCAACATTTCCTGAACCTCTGCTAGATTGAAGACTGGTTAATATACATATGTGTATTTCCTGGTTTTTGTTCTGCCCTCTTGGCCAAATTGTAGATACGTTCACTTTTCTTTTTTTATGGGGTTTTCTTGCACTCTTGATGATGGGCTGGTGAATGAATCCTGAAAGAGGCCCACAGGGAACACATTCACTGCACGAAGGTGTCATAATGCTGGTGTTCTGGAGACAGCTGTACCCACCAGTGACTGTGAGCATTACTTCCAGACTCTCCTAGCACATGTTATACTCTCAGTGACATGCGGGCCTCTCTGTTATTTGTTTTGCTGATCTTTTTATTGAGTTTCATACTATATTTTGAGGTTATTTTAAGAGCCATCTTAATATTTAATATACTAAATTCTTCACATTAAACTTCTTTTTCATTTTTTCTTATAATAACAATTTAAAATATATACCTATAATTTCTTTTTCATAGAATAATATGTGATTTTAAACAAATTTACCACACTTAAATCTCTTGAGATGTCAAAAGAAGAATTTCAGTGACATCAGGAATGAGTCTAAACTGAAGTGGTGATGGAGGGCGTCAATCCTAATAATTTTATCAGTGACATAAATGACAAATAATTATGCAATAATCATTTAAGGCATTCTTATTGTGTGTTAGGTGAGGTAATCAGTGTTTCACATACATTGTTTCATCTAAGCCTCATGACAGCCCTACTCCTTGCAGACCCTGTGGCATTATTAACCCTAGTTGTTAATGACAAAAACTAAGAAGAAAATTGCAATAACTTGCCCAAGAACACACAAGTTCTAAATGAATTAATGGATCATAGCTAACACTCTCAAGACCAAGTCAGGAATCATCAGCTCCTAAAATTCAGCCAGTCCAGCTACAGTGAGACAGTTCATTCCCTCCTGCTTCCCATGCTTTGGACACAGGCACAGGAGCGATGACTCTGCAGTCACTAACTTGTCTCACCTGGAAGAAAGCAAGGATAAGGTGATACAAAGGATGGGCAGAAGAAATGTTTTCTGGATACCCCCAAATCTACGTTGATCTACTAACAATGTAGAATTTGATAAAAAGTCACAGCCAATTAGAAGGAAAACCATGCTAAACTCAGTGAAGAAGTGAAGTTTTTCAAACATATCATCAGACTTATTTCAGCAAAGACAGAATGAAATGTAATTCATATCACACATACTATGTACAGCACATGCCAAAACCAAAAGACTTTAAACTAACTGTTCAGAGATCTTTCTAGCTGTATTCTCAAGTGCACATGTAGCAATTAATGTTAATAAATATTAAAACAGAGACAATCTGCTGGAAGATAAAGTAAAACTCTTGAAGATATAGGCATAGGTGAGTACTTTCTGAACAGAACCACAACTACATAAGAAATAACATCAAAAATCAACAAATGGAATAATAACATTAAAAACCTTCTGAATATCAAAGTAAACAACCAACAGAAGGCCAGGGATTTAGCTCAGCGGCATAAGTGCCTGCCTGGCAAGTGCGAGGTCATGAGTTCAATCCCTGGTACAAAAAAAAAAAAAAAAAAAAAACCAACAGAGTAAAGAGACTTAGAATTGGAGGGCTATTTTTTGTCAGCTGTTCCTCAAACAAGACTAATATATATAAATAGCTCAAAAAAAATTAGACTCTCCCAAATTAAGAAAACAAGTAAAAATTCAGCAACTGAAAAGAATAGACACTTCTAAGAAGTACAAATGAAGAATAAATGCATTAAAAATGTTTAATTTATATGGCCATTAGAGAACTGCTAATTTAAAAAAAAAATCTTACTCCAGAAAGAATGGCTATCATCAAGAAATCAAATAAGAAGTGCTGGTAAGGCTGCAGGGGAAAAGGAATCATTCCATCTTGTTGGTGGGGATGTAAACTATTGCCACCATTTATGGAAATCAGCATGGAGATTCCTCAAAAACTAAAACTAGCAAGTTCATTCAAACAAACTATTCCTCTTCCCATTATCTTCTGGAAAGAATTAGACATTATATTATAGTGCATGCATACCCATATTTATAGTGGAACAATTCACAATAGTTAAATCTTGGGAGTGGTCTATATGTCCATCAACAGGTGAGTGGATAAAGAAAATGTAATATTTATGCACAGTGGAGTACTACTCTGTCCATAAACAAAGATACATTTGAATCATCTGTAGAAAAGTGGATACACATTGAGATCATAATGTTAAGTAAAATAAATTAGACACAAAAGCTTAAACACATCATGGTTTGTCTTATATGAGGAATCCAAAACATAAATAAAGATCACAATATAGCTAGAGAATTTAAAAAAAGGAAATAGATGTTTTGCAAAAGGAAAGGGGACCATGAGAGAGAGCGAAAGGATAGGGCTGGAAGGGAAAAGGGATGGGAAAAAGAGGTTTGTATGTATATTACCAACTCCTCACAAGGAATGTAACCATTATATACTGCATACATATGTGATAAAAAATAAAAACTGAAAAAAGTATAAGTTATAAAACTACACACACAAAGAATATTTGCTTTTTCTTTGGTGATTAACAAAGCCATTAGCAATACAAAAATACAAAAAAATAGAACAAAGGATTAATTTTGGACCTGTAATCCTTGCATTTTAATCTTCCCTGTGATGTCTCAGTATATATCAGACAGTATTTATGTGGAGCTATCTCTATATAAACCATTAGTTCCTGCAGCAAAGTCAAAACATCTTTCTATTCTTCTTGTTAACCAAACATAAGAGTTATTATTATTTTGTGAAATTACAGTGGAAGAAGTTTCTGTTACCAGCTTAATAGACAAGTAGCCACTAAGGGCTTTCACAAGTAAGAAAAGTGATTAATTCAATTCTACAAACAGTTACTGAATACTTCTGCAAGACACTGTATACAGTCAAGAGAGTAAACAAAGATGAGTGGAACACAAACATCTACTGTTTTTTTTAAACCAGAAGGTAAATTGTTCCTTCCTCCAGGAATTTATTAGTTAGTAAGAACAAAGTATATGATGCAAATACAAAATGAATAACTACAGTAAAAGGCAAACTATGTGGGAAATGAAATTTGTAGATATACCTCAATACTGTATTTCTTTCAACTGTTTACCACTGAGTAAGTTAGTGAATTTAAATGTACAATGATAGTGATGATAGTAGTAAGTTAAACTTTTACACCAAATATGTACCAGACACTGTTTTAAATTCAAGAATGCTATCATTATTTAATCTCTATAACAAATGACAGTGCTCTGATGTATATCTGTAAGCTTTGTACAGTGGCAGTATTGTAACCAATGAGGTTTCTTCCAAGCGCAATTATTGCTAATTGATGTAGATCTGTAGATACAAGTGAGGAAGCCAAGACTTTGAAAGAGGTTGTCATCTTTCCAGTGTTTCATACTTGCTAATATAGTTTTGTATGTGTATTTTTTTTCTATCTTACGAAGACTGTTATGAGCAAAAGGAGGATGAGCACAAGCATTGAGAGTAGCACCTTTCTGTGAAAAGTGTAGGAAAAAAAGAATGTTTAAGAATGATAAGCCAGAAGTCAAACATAAAGGTAAGATGCTGAGAAAGCTAAAAGGTGAGGCAAGTCAGTGGTTCAACTGGGTATTGCACAGGAAAAGCAAGATATAGAATTCCCTGACAAGGAGATCAAAGCACTCTTTAGCCAAGACTTTTACACCAAGCACAAAACCTTGAGCATAAAGGTTTTCCAAGGAGCACCCAGATGCAACTGATTTTAAGAAATTCAATTTCCAAGATTTAAACATTGATGTACTCTTCTCCGAAAATGTTCTTTCAGAAAAGCTCCTGTTGTTCCATTTTCTTAACTCCCCTGCCACTATACACAAAAAGGAAATCTCTCCCTAACCCCAAATGTGACAGTGTACTTCCCTGGATGCAAAGACACAAATCCCAAGGCCCCAGGCTCCAGGTCAGTTTGATAATACACAGTCAGTGCTGGTATGTAGACAGTGAAGGACAGTGACGAAGTATGTTCCTTAAATCAGGAAGTTTCCAGGTTAGGATTTCTAGAAAAATTGAAGACAAACATAGTAGTGTGTCAGCGCATAGGTATGATCACTAAGTATGATTTTTGATTAATGAATTGTTATGTGATTGTGATACATAACTATAAAAAAAAATCCTACAAAGAATTGAGCCATATTGTTATAACCCCTTCCACTCCACTCTGCTTATTTATAACAGAAGCAAGGTTGGACTGTAATTACAGCAAAGCACAGGCTAGAAATTGATGCCAGGTATTATTTTATGCTCACAATAAATTAGAATCTACCCAAATACATAGAACCATTGAAATGAAAAGTTTAGGTTATCTCAGTGAGAGATTTCTTTTATGCAAAATCTTACTTCTATAAATAAAAATTATTTTTTGAAACTTGTGATATAGTTATGTTTTTTATGCATGGTATATATTCCTGTGGTCTCTACCTGTCATATAATACTGCTCAGGACAAATCCCATAGTGTATAAGAAAAGGTTGTGCAAGGGGTCACACATAAAGCAGAACACAAACTGTGGCTCCTCAATTTCCTTTTCCATCCCTACAGAAATGCATCTCAACCCATGCCTGGGCTTGCTCTTTGGCAGTAACATCCTGTCCCTCTGAGGGTGGGATTGCTAGTGTCAGTTCCCAGTAGTTGTCTGAGAAAGGCTGTCTGTAATTGTGGACAGTGAGCACACAGGAATGCTTCAGTCCCACTTCACCTGGTCAAGAGGAAGCAGTCCCCTGTTGTGGGGGACACTGACCCCTCTACATTAGAGTTGAGGGAAGTACCTCCCAGAGGGAGAAAAGCCAAATCCTGAGTCCTAGCTGGTTCAGGGCTTAAGCCAACCAGTTTATGTCAAGGCTTAATTTGGCCCAATTTGGTTAACAACAGATATTCTGGGAGTTATGCACTACTCACATCTTGAATGATAAATTAATCTAGGATCTCTTTATTTATCTACACATATACACATCAGTTCTGCATGTATTTAATTTTAGAATCTTATGGTTAAAAGAAACTATAATATTATTTTAAATGACTGAAGTATGATAATAAGAACTTTGAAGAATGTTTAATTAGATGAATATTTTGAGGAGAGCATGAAATGAAAAGTATAGGTTTTGAGGAAAAAATGTAAAATTTCCAGCAATTCAAGAAAAGATAATTAATATCATAAATGATGATGGGAATCAATTCCCTATGGCATTTAGAGTATACTACACACATTTAATAGAATGAAAAACAAACTGAATCATAAATTTATGAGACTATTTTTAGATGTCTAAATAAAAATTCCTGAGACTGCACTACTTTTCAGAATTCATTTAGGATGAGTGCAAATAAGTAACTTTGAAAGTTCTTGAGGTAGAAAAGGGAGAAGGGCCTGAAATGAAAGAAGCTAGAGAGCATGTACAGAGATCATAGGAAAAGGTGGGGGCTTTGGCCAGACTGGGTAAGGGAGCAGAAGAGGATGAGAAAGGGTGGGGACAGGAAAACTAGTTTACTAAGTGGACCTAATGCACTCCAGAGTCTACCACCAACTGCAGCAACTAGATACAGGCTCACGAGGAGATCAGTCAGGCATGTGGGAATCAATCAAACTGAGTCCTATTTTATGCCCACTTAGCCTAACATTAGAAAGTCAGCATACATGTATGCATCTATTATTAATACATATATTATATTAACTGCATATATTCCAAATTAATTATTTATTAATCAAAGAAGTGTATTAATATGAAGAAGTTGGTTACTACTTATTTGATAAACAATAATTTTACTTCCATATACAAAGAGATTGGTAGATCTTTGGCAGTATAGTGTGTGGTATAAGAGAAATATGGTTGATATTCAAATCTTTAAAAAATTTATTACAATAAAAGACACATTGCTCTTATCCATGCCCCCTCAAAATACTATCCCTCACTTCTAGCACACTTAACCCTTTTCATTTGCTACTTTCCGTAGCAGTTCTGGAAATCTTCATTTGTTAGTGTCTTTAGTTGTGCTCTCCTGGTTGCCTCTTTGTCGTGAATTGATAAAAAAACAAACAAAACAAAACAAAACAAAACAAAACATTGATCTTTCATGGTTATTTTGACTTTGTGGGAAATCCAGAAGCTGCACAGTGCCAGTGAATAAAGTAATTGAGGACACATCATAATATTTTTATTTGACAGAATTATTGTAAATATTGAGTCGATTCAGGAAATTGAGGGATCCAGAAAAAAAATACACATGAAAGAGAACTTCTAGAACTACAACAGTAAGTGATAAGAACAATGGGATATATGTGTTCAAAGTAAGAGGGAGGTATATTTACATGTATATAAAAAATAGTTAAGATAGTTATACTATTGATTTCTCTAAGTTCACTGAAGAGAAAGATCCCATGCTGTTATTGTTGGGACAATTGATGTATGTCCTGTGCTCTGGGTGAATGATTTGGGTATGACAATCTGCAATGTATGTACCATTATTGTCCCCTGATTGATGTGCTTTGAAATTTTGTTTCAGCTTTTTTTCTTTTTTCTTTTTCTTTTTCTTTTTCTCCTTGAAATAAAATGGATTTGGGGATGCCAGGGATTTAGCTCAGCAGTGTAAGTGCCTGCTTGGCAAGCACAAGGTTGTGAGTTCAATCCCCGGTACCAAAAAAAAAAAGGATGGGGGGGGAAGAGTAGTAGGAATGGTACTAACAGCAATACATCTTCTACTGTAATAAATTTGTGAAAGTTTCTTTAAACTTCACAGAAGAATCAGGAAACATTTCCCCCAAATACATTCTTTTTTTCATGCTTTACTGGTGAATTTACAACAAGCAATATTTATATTAACTTATTACAAGTCAAATTATCAGAATATGCTAAGCATTAAAATGTAAGGCTATGGATAATTATTATTTTCTGTCATATGGTAAACAGAAAATATATACTTTTCCCCTTGATATATTTTATTTGGTTTTCTGGTTTGTTTTGGTTTTCATCTTTTCGAGACAGGGTTTCACTATGAAGTTGAGGTTTGGCTTGAACTCACATTATAGCCCAGGCTGGCCTCAGACTCATAGTGTCCTCCTGACTTGGCCTCCTAAGTGCTGGAATTACAAGCATGTGCCACCACATCCAGCTGATATATTTTAAATCTACCTTAATATTTAAAAATATTTCAAAAATCTAACAAGTTAGATTTTTGTCTAATTTACTACTATTGTTTTTACAATTAGAAATACTTAATTCGGCTGGGGATTTAGCACGGTGGCTTAAGCACCTTCCTTGCAAGCACGAGGTCATGAGTTTGATCCCCAGTACAAAAAAAAAATAAAGAAATAAAGAAATACTTAATAGTAGTTTTCAACAATCTCCACACTTTTCATAAGATAGCAAAAGTGGGAGAGTCTAAAGATGGTGGACCGGTAGGTAGCAGGAGAGGGACCCTCTGTGAGAGAGACAACTTAAATGCTAGAATAAAACACCATGGAGAGACCCAAGCAGAGAAAGATGGACTCTCACAACCCACAAAGAAACTAAAGTGCAAAAAAACCGCTCAAATATGAGGTCCTGGGGCTACCATCAGTGAAGCTAACATCAGCGAGCACGGCGCCCTCCTCAAGCCACCTGAATCCCTGCCAGAGACCTGACAAAGCGATCTGCGCTGAAGCAACTGGCTTGAGCCACTGGAGCGCAGAGCTGAACAGCCCTGCGTGCAGCTCACCCAGACCGGCCCCGCACGCGACCCACCCAGAGGCACCGTGAATTCACACTGCAGCCACACTGAAGTCAGAGGTCGGGGAACCCAGCAGTTCTCGGGACCGGCATCAACACACGGTGAGTGATGGGAATAAGACCCTCCCACGGGAAAGGGGAAACCAACTGGACAACATGTTGGATTTGGGCAGAACAGCCCTAACTCCATAAGGAAGTGGCTTCAGTTGGTGGCTCCCCTTGTTGAGCAGATTGGTGGAATCTGCCTGGACTAGGCCGCACCCCTGGCTGGGACCCAGTGAGTCACTAGAAATCAATTCCCTGAGATCGGTGCACACTAACACAGTGAAGACCTGCAAAGGTTGACTAGCCCGTAGGAAAGGAGCCAGCGCACACTGCCTATGTATGAACTTTAATCTCTGACAACCGACTGAAGAGGGCAAAAGCTCCCAGCCTGCACCCTATAGAAGAGCCTTAACCAACAAAGAAAGGGTCTGGGAATTACACTGTACACCTGTATGGAAGGAAGCAAAAACATGACGAAAGGGAGAATTAAGAAAAAACACCCAGCCCCCAACCCTGAGAACATTGATCCAGGAGAGGTAAATACAAAAGAGATTCAGGGTAGAAAACATGCAACATCAAACACAGCATTAGAGGACATAAAGAGATATCTTCAGGACCTTGTAAGTGGGACCAAAACTGAAATATTAATTCAAATTAAACAAGAGATAAGTAGATTAATAAAAGAAAGGCTGGGCACCTCTCAAAAAGACACAGACAGAAGAATGGAGGAACACAAAAGGAGAGAAAAATTTCATGAAGAATACAAAAAAACCCTAGAATTCATGAAGCAGATTCAAAGAGATTATTGAGAAACTAAAGACTCCATAGAAAGCTGGCAAAATGGCTTGAAGAAACTAAAGATAGACTATCAAAAATTGAACACAGGCTTGCAATGTGTGATCATGAAAGGGAAGAGCTCTTAAAAATAACAAGGGAGCAGGCAGTAAATATACAAAGACTGGAAAGCAACAAGAGGATCTATAACTTAAGAATAAAGCATGTGAATGAAGAAGCAGGAGTCAAAACAGAGGAATTACAAAGGCTATTCACAGAAATTATTAAGGAAAATTTCCCAAGCATAGAAAAAAGAAATGATATGCAGACGTATGTAGCATACAGAACTCCAGCCAACTACAACCCAAACAGATCTACACCCAGACACATCATAATCAAGATCCCAGAAATTCAATATCAGAAAAGAATATTAAAAGCCATTAGAGAAAAGAAACAGATCACCTATAAAGGAAAACCCATCAAAATCACAGCAGACTTCTCGACACAGACCATCAGGTCGAGAAGAGCTTGGAGTGAAGTAACTCAAGCACTGAAGGAGAACAATCTCCAGCCCAGATTAATGTATCCTGCAAAACTCTCTCTAGAAATTAATGGAGAAAAAAGATGCTTCCATGACAAAGAGGAACTGGGAGAATTTGTGACCACCAATCCAACCCTACAAAAAATACTGAAGGACATTTTAGAGAGAGAGAACAAGAATATGAGCATTTCAGGGACAGTGGCAGAGAGTCCTCAGTGAACAAGGCAGACAGTGGAGTGGAAGAGAAAAATAGACTATCAATGGAAGAAAAATAGAATAGCAGAAACGAGGCAGAGAAGATTGGCTATAATCTCTAGTATAGAGGGCCTCGAAATATTAACAGAGAGAAACACAGGCAGAGTAGATCAGGAGATAGGGTCCATTGAGATGCTCTATGTAGGGAGGCAGTGAGACCCAAAGCAAGCAGTCCACCCTATGGGAGTGAAAGGGGAGGAATTGTCTAAAAAAGGGAGGCAGAGGATATTGTTAATGGGGTAACAAGATTTAAAATCTACATTATTCTCATCACTCTGCTTGGATGGATTATGTGCTGTTCCAGTTTGTCTACTTACACTAGACTTGAGGACACAGTCAGCTATCCCAAAAATAAGAGGACATATTATGGTAATCATCCTTAATTTCCTATCAACTTAATCTGAAGCTCTTTATAACGTATACTGTCTTATTATGACTGATCTTCTTTCAATCTGGTTTGTTAGATTGCTATTTTGTATTGACTGATTTTATTCAAATCTGTTACGATTGATAGCATCAAGTCTAAGTGTATAGGCAACTACACTGAAGATGACAAGATTCACTAAGATACCCACTCTGGTTTGATTATTGCCTGCTTTTAAAGTCTTATAATATGTCCAGTGCTTTTTTATTTATGTTGTTACACACTGCTGAGACATCATGGTAACCATTGTAGATCACCTTGTATTGTGGTTTTATATGACTTTTTGCTTCATGCTTTTCTAGGAATTGTTTTGTCTTGCTTTGTTTTGTTTTTCCCTCTAATACAGAAAGCATGGATATACATGTAGAGACTCATGCATGTGTAGAGCTTATAAACAGTTTATGAGAACCAATTATATAACACATGATGAAATGAACAACTACTTTGAAGAAAAATTGACACTACAGTACCCAGTGCTGATTCTGTAATGTCATGATGTGAAATCCAGCAATACTATCATTCTTTGTTCAAAGGATTTTAGCTTGTTTTGTTTTGTTTAAGTTCAACACACATGAAGGTATGGACAGCTATATTGAGGAGAATGAGAGACATTATGAAAGCCATTCTTGGCTTCCCTGTTTGGTCTTGAATAACTGAAACACCTTCCTCATCCTGTTCAGATCAGTTCCATACTATGTTGTTTCATGTGAATTCCCTGTATGTGATGATATGGACAACTACTTGGAAGAAAACAAGAGTCAATGTGATAGATAGAGTGAATATCTCTGATTGTCTAGCTTTGGAATTTATGTCTCTTCCATTGCTTTCTTGTGATCTGCTTTGTTCTGTTTTGTTGTATTTAATTTTACCCTTTTGATATAATTGCATGTATGCGTAAGTGTATAAAATAGATGACCATATTATTGTTTTCGTCAGATCATGGAGAAGAACTGTTAACAGTCTCACTGTTTGAATGTCTACTTTGCATGTTTTAATTTTGTAATTTGAACAACTATTTCCAAGATGTCAGTATGTAATTTATCAAGTAATGATTTCTTCATTTTTTTGTTTGTTTTGTTCTTTTCCTTTTTTCCTTGGAATTCTGCATTGTTACTACCCTTTATTCTGTTTTGTTCGGTTTGGTTTTTTCTCTAAGTAAAATTTAAAAAAATAATTATATAAAAAAAAATCCTAAGAAAATACAAAATTTTTGGCGACCCACTTGGGACCCCTTCTGTCTCTCTCAGACAGAAGCTTTCTTTCTCTCAATAAATATTACTACTCTTAAAAAAAAAGTAGAATAAATTTAAGGACAAACTCCGTTTTTACACAGGTAGCTCAGAACTTGAGGGGATATACGTATTTTGTATAGGTGCAAGGTGATAATTTGGCAGAAAGTTTTAAAAAGTTGTTTAGTGAACAGTTTAAATTATAGAAACCCTTTGTATTAAAAATAATGACTATTTAGAAAGTTAAGTAAATAAGTAAAAGACAAATCTGCTCATATCTTTCCCCCTTAAAACCTTCAGCTCTTCTTACTAGCTCTCAGGCACAAAATTATTCTATTTGGACATAAAATACTATATGGTCAAGTTTCTTTCTACCTTTCTACCTTTCTACCTCTTTCTACCTTTACTCTTACCAAATTTCTTCTATACCTCAGCTTACTTTGGAACTACGTGATTTTTCCAGTGCATGATGGTTTTATGCCATTGTGTACAGATACTCTTACCACTGTTAATCAATACAGAATGTAGACTTTTTCCTAGGATAATTGTTCTCCTCTGCCCTTTTAAATTTGAGAACCATATCCATTCTTAGAGTACAACTGGTTCTACTGTAGCAGAAAGTGCACCACCGTCCCCCCCAGCCAGTATTCTTCAGTTGTCCATGTTATACTGCCTGTTGCAGTTCCAGTTGCTTCTGTCTCTTATAACTGGCTGTTCATTGTGATGCATAACCAGTCACTAAGATGTGCATTGTAAGAACCAATCAAAGACAGCCAAGTACTCTACCTCTGTATCCCTCTTTGCAACCCATTAAAAATAATCCTCCGTACCGAGGATTTAATTCAGCAGCATAAGCACCCAGTACAAAAAAAAAAAATCCTTTCTGAACCTGCAAGGCCTGATATTTTGGGAATGGTCTCAGTCAATACCAGCCGACATAAAATAAATCTGCCTCCAAATCCTCAGTGTCTTTTTGGTATATCTGCTTGCCATTGCACTATAGCTGGATATTAGAATATAGCTTCATTCTGGTGCCAGCTGTTCATTGAAAAGCAAGTATTTACAAAAAATTTTTGGTGAGTAAAAATAGGAGAGTATGTCATAGCAAATGTGGAGTGTCACCAAGTAAACACTAGTCAAGGAAGTAAATGGGGAATTTAAGCTGTAAAGGAAGTGGTAAGGAAGAGAAAGTCATTATCAAGGAATTTCGCTTTCTCAGTGTCCAGGAAGTGATCTCTGAATCAGTGCAGAAATGCAGAGAGAAAACTGTATGAGTACCTGACAAAGAGGCTGAGCAAGAGCAGTCCAGAAAAAAGAGAAAGTGGGAAAGAGTAGCTGGGAGGGGACAGGGTTGCTTTTGAAAGCATAGGGCGATGAGTGTGGGAGCACTGTGGTCAGTATAGGGAGCTGGCTCAAGGCTCCCTGACCACCTAGCCCAATGATCCTCAGAGATACAATGCAGTCTGAGCTGCTTCCTTCACTGCCTGGTACAGGGGAGACAGACCCACAAGGGTCTGGTAGCTCTCCCACCCTCGCTCTAGTTCCTTCTCCTTCACAGGATTACTCATTCTTGTCTTGGCTTCTGCTACCCTAAGAACAAGAATATAAAGCACAGTGACTTCACAGTGATGCTAGGAAATGATCATAGTGTGATGCTGAGTAAAACCTAGAATCCAAAACATTAGGTAATATACAATAACATATAAGTAAAAATGCAGAGATTGAAAGAAGCAAACTGGCAATTAATTTTAGCAGCTGGAGGTAAATTAACACCTTTTTATTTAACTGTAAACAAGTAATTCAAGAAAATTTTTTGAATAAAGCTAAGCAGATCATATAGATTGAAGTCCTAAGGCCATAAAGAAGAGCACTGGCATGGAGTCTGTCCTGGACTGATGTAAGAAATAGGAAGTAAAGGGACTGGGGAGTTAGCTCAGCAGCAAAGCACCTGCCTGGCAAGTGTGAGGTCATGAGTTTGACTCCATTATCATAAAAAAAAAAAAAAAAGAAGGCAAGCAACATTTTCTGGAGCTAATAGAAGAAAAGTTAAAATTTAGGTTAGAGGATGATCATCACAGGAAGATATTACTAACAAATATTTATAGATAATACCTAAGTACCAATACATTTCAATTTTTCTATGACTTTTGCCTTTATAGTAAAAATTTATTGTACTTCACTCTCTATTATGAGGTAATATTTAGCAGTCAACTTTTACATCTCCCTTCCCTTGATTAATGCTATCCCCTACACCAATTCTGTCTCTTTCTCTACCATCTTTTTCTTCCTCCTCCACCATCTTTTGATTCCACTTTCTTATTGAAATTGCTTCCAGAGCAATTCAGTATGTTGAATTCCAGAGCTATTCAATATGCATGCTAGCAAGAACCCAAATATCTTTTAATAGTAATTCTTTTATCCTCAATTGTTTAATCAAATAAGAGATTCACAAACTTAGTGCCTAGAATATGGTTTTTAACAAACATTAATGTCACTCTTTACCATCACCTTCACTATGCAGAATAATGTACTGACATAAAGGCCCTTCTCAGTTTTAATTTCATCACACATTATTCTCCAAATATTAAAGCAAATTATTTAAACTTATGTCCCTGAATCAGATTCATTGCTTTTTATATTTAAATTTTGTCCAAATGAGCTTTCCTAATGCTATTCAGCCATTAGAGTTTAGTTTGTAATGGAAAAAATGGACTGGATATAGCAGACCTAGGTTCTAGTTCCATTATGGCTACTAATGACTCTTGAACATGAAAACTCACCAAACCTGCCTGAATCTTAGTTTTATACCTCAAAGTAGGAAAATAGTGTAAAAAGCCTCTAGCTTGCTTCCCAATAGTCTGGAATCCTTTGCTGACAACAATCTCCTTAGAAGAAATTTTTATATTACAGTGGATAAGTAGTTTTAGCTAAATCATTTTCCGATGAAAACTCTTGAAAACAGAAAATGAATACAAAAGAAAAGGAGGGATGTGATTAAACAGATTGAAAGTATAACCAAAAGTTGAATGGAAGGAAATTAATAGAGAAATTAAAGATCATGGAATTTAATCCCAAATAATAGGAGGCTCTCCTGGCCACCTTGGTTTTAATACCGAGGCTGCCCTCAAGCATATCAAAAAGGAATATATAGCATTTAAAGAGTATGAACCTCAAAGCTGAATCCCTTCAGTTAAGTCATAATGGGAGAGGAAAAAGAAGAGAGAAAGAGAAGCATTTAATATGTACTCATTTCTCTGACTCTGGGCTCATGGGTCCATGACAGGCAGCCAGAGCTGTTTAAAGCTAAAAGGAAAGCCCCAGAGTTCTGATCCCTTCTGACTGAAACCCTAAAATTACTACTCCTCTAACTTCTGAATAAGTAAATCTAAAGTATGAGACATAATCCAGGGAAGAAAAAGAATAGACTGCATAAATTAAAAAGATTTATAAATCAAGGGAATGAATAATAAATAACAAAAGAAATGATCGTTTTTCCATTCAAAAATATTGTACAATGAATGTGCAGAGTCTTGCCAGTGGGTTATGGAATGCAAGATTGACTACACAAAGTAGAAGAGAGAATGTGTGTTATTTTTAGTAACTTTTTCCATATTGGAAAGTATAACTTTACTTAAGAATTCCACAGAACTAGCATAGTAATTTTCATTAAAATGTGTAATAAAACTTTAGAAAGTTAAAAAGTTGCAGTGTTTTATTAAAGTTTGTGGAAATGTATCTTAGGAAACACTGCAAGATCCATGCTAATTTTGTTTCACTCATCAACAAACTCATATAGACGGTAGCAAAGAATTACAAAGCATGTGTCACAGAATTGCAAAATGTGATATCCCCACAGTCAAAATAAAAAAAAATTTCTCCATTTAGTAAAGAATTTCATAAACTCTAGCTCTTCTGTGCTGCAAAAGCATATGATCAAACATATTTTAAAATGTATGATTGAATAATCATAGATAAAATATATTCAAGGTTCATTAAACTATTTGCAGATGTGGTTTTTTTACTTTATTGTTTTGTGATTGGCGTATCTTCTTGTACTTGAAGGTAGATCAAAGAATGATTGCCTGGTATATAGTCTAATGATTAAACAGAGCTTTCTTATTCATTGCTAAATTACAGAGCAACAAAAAGAGAACGCTGTAAGACCAGATCATACTGTATCTTCAGCTTAGAAATGGGATTTGCTTTATAAACAATCATGAAAGGATGACAAATGGTGGGCAGAATAAAATTTAATGTAAAGATTTTTTTGCAACACTTTCTATGTATTTTGCATATTAAATCAGATAGGGATGACTGATGAGGCAATGTTTTATTAAATAAGCCATCATAAAGTATATTCATCATCAGAAAAAAAAACTACGATAATGAAAAAATGATATAGTTTAACTCATATAATTTATTTCAAGTGTTAAACCATGGAAAGAAATGTGAAAATGAAAAAAATAAGCAAGTAAGCATTGACTAAGTCCTTGAAACAAAGCTGAGTGATGCCAAGAAATACAGTAAAAATGTAAGTATATACACTTAAATTACTCTTATGGCTTATAAACTTTGCCATGAATTGAAGATAAAATATCTCATAAAATTCACTATTTCATAGGTGTGGTGGCAGATGCTTGTAATCCCAGCACTCAGGAAGTTGAGGCAGGCAGACTTTGTAAGTTTGAGACCAGCCCAGGTTACAAGGTAAGCTCAAGGACAGCCTAAACTGCATAGTGAGACCCTGTCTCAAAAAGACAAAATAAATAAATAAATCACTATTTCATTTGCATAGAGACAGAAGGGAGACTGGGTGGCTGGCAGGATAGTGAGTACAGGAAAGGAGTTATTTAGTAACTATGGAGTTTTAGTATTGCAAAATGTGAAGAATTTTGGAAACTGGTTGCATAACAATATGACTACTTAACACTAGTGAAGGGTATATAGCAAATTTTATATTACACATTTTATCAAAATTAAAAAGGAGAAATAAAATTGTGTCAATACTTACAGAAATATAACTAGTAAAATTGGAACTGTTACAATAAAAAGAACTCTTTATGCCCTAAAAATTTTAAATCAATCAAGCAGATTGTTTTTTTAAAAAGGAAGGAAAACATGCCCTAATTCCAGAAAAACTGCACAGAAAGTGATCAAAGCCAGGGAAACAAAAGAACTCTAGACATCAAAAGAATGACAAAGTATTAGTGATGTTTTCTCTGAATGATGTAGTTACTAGAGGAAGGTCAAACCTACAGTCAAGAGGATACCATCTAAGTACTGAAAAAAGAAATCCAGTAAGGTTTTTTAAACTAGTAAGAGGAATGTAGAGCCCATTCTTTTAGCAGTTGTGAGAAATTCAACATGTTTTCATTAGTCCACTGGGGAAAAGATTAAAACCATGCCTGAATACCTTGTGAAGGATTTACAGTGGTGGTGATCCTATAGCACGTGCTAATTGTTTTTCTTTTAAGACAAAAAGTATTAAGGTATGAGATGCTTTTTTTCTAAACTAAAACTAAAGATTCAGGTTTAATTGCAGTGTCGACATTCACGATTAATAATCAGACTTTGGGTTGCAGTTTGGGCATTGGTCTCTAAAAGGTTCACCATTGCTGTTCTAGGAGAAGAAGCTCATGTAAAAATCCAAACAACAGGTGAGAGGAAGACAAGATGGCGGACTGGTAAGTAGCAGGAGAGAGACCCTCTCTGAGAGAGACAGCTCAAATGCCAGAATAAAACACCCTGGAGAGACCCAAACAGATAGAGATGGACTCTCACAACCCAGGAAAAAACTAAAGTGCAAAAAACCACTCGAATATGAGGTCCTGGGACTACCATTAGAGAAGTTAAGATCAGCGAGCACAGCGCCCTCCTCGAGCCCCCTGAATTCCTGCCCAACCTGAACAAGCGATCCGCACTGAAGCGACTGGCTTGAGCCGCCAGAGCGCAGAGCTGAACAGCCCTGCGTGCAGGTCGCCTGGACCGGCCCTGCACTCGACCCACCCAGAGGCACCGTGAATTCCCACCGCAGCCGAGCTGAAGTCAGAGTTCGGGGAGCCCTGCAGTTCGCGGGGACCAGCATCAACACATGGTGAGTGAAGGGAATAAGACCCTACCACGGGAAAGGGGAAACCGACTGGACTACATGTTGGATTTGGGCAGGACAGCCCTAACTCCATAAGGAAGTGGCTTCAGCTGATTGCTCTCCTTGCCGAGCGGATTGGTGGAATCTGCTTGGACTAGGCCGTGCCCCTGGTGGGGACCCAGTGAGTCGCTTCAATATTACTTCCCTGAGATCAGTGCACACTGACACAGTGAAGGCCTGCAAAGGTTGACTGGCCCCAAAGGGAGGAGCTAGTGCACACTGCCCGTGGGTGAACTCTAATCTCTGATAACCTATTGAAGAGGGCTAAAGCTCCTAGCCTGTGCCCTCTAGAGGAGCCTTAACCAACAAGAAAAGGGTCTGGGAATTACACTGTACACTTGTATGGAAGGAACCAAAAACATGATGAAAGGGAGAAATAAGAAACAACTCCCAGCCCCCAACCCTGAGAACATTGATCCAGGAGAGGTAAATACAAAAGAGATTGAGGGCAGCAAAAATGCAACATCAAACACAGCATTAGAGGACATAAAGAGATATCTTTAGGACCTCGTAAGTGGGACCAAAACTGAAATATTAATTCAAATTAAACAAGAGATAAGTAGATTAATAAAAGAAGGGCTGGGAACCTCTCAAGAAGACACAGACAGAAGAATGGAGGAACACAAATGGAGAGAATAATTTAATGAAGAATTCAGAAAAAACCTAGAATTCATGAAGCAGATTCAAAGGGAATATCAGGAAACTAAAGACTCGATAGAAAGCTGGCAAAACTGCTTGAAAGAAACCAAAGATAGACTATCAAAAATTGAACACAGGCTTGCAATGTGGGGTAATGAAAGGGAAGATCTCTTAAAAATAACAAGGGAGCAGGCAGTAAATATACAAAGACTGGAAGATGGCAAGAGGATCTATAACTTAAGAATAAAGTATGTGAGTGAAGAAGCAGGAATCAAATCAGAGGCACTACAAAGGCTATTTACAGAAATTATTAAGGAAAATTTCCCAAGCATAGAAAAAACAAATGATATGCAGAAGTATGAAGCATACAGAACTCCAACCACCTACAACCCAAACAGAGCTACACCCAGACACATAATAATCAAGATCCCAGAAATTCAATGTAAGAACAGAATATTAAAAGTGATCAGAGAAAAGAAACAGATCACCTATAAAGGAAAACCCATCAAAATCACGGCAGACTTCTCAACACAGACCATCAGGTCAAGAAGAGCTTGGAATAAAGTAATTCAAGCACTGAAGGAGAACAATCTCCAGCCCAGATTGATGTATCTTGCAAAACTCTCTCTAGAAATTAATGGAGAAAAAAGATGCTTCCATGACAAAGAGGAGCTAGGAGAATTTGTGACCACCAGTCCAACCCTATAAAAAATACTGAAGGACATTCTAGGGAGAGAGAACAAGAATATGAGCATTTCAGGAACAGTGGCAGAGAGTCCTCAGTGAACAAGGCAGACAGTGGAGTGGAAGAGAAAAATAGACTATCAATGGAAGAAAAATAGAATAGCAGAAACGAGGCAGAGAAGATTGGCTATAATCTCTAGTATAGAGGGCCTCGAAATATTAACAGAGAGAAACACAGGCAGAGTAGATCAGGAGATAGGGTCCATTGAGATGCTCTATATAGGGAGGCTGTGGGACCCAAAACAAGCAGTGCACCCCATGGGAGTGAAAGGGGAGGAATTGTCTAAAAAAGGGAGGCAGAGGATATTGCTAATTGGGTAACAAGATTTAAAATTTACATTATTCTCATCACTCTGCTTGGGTGGATTACATGCTATTCCAGTTTGTCTACTTACACTAGACTTGAGGACATGGTCAGCTATCCCAAAAATAAGAGGACCTTTTATGGTAATCATCCCTAATTTTCCTGTCAACTTAATCTGAAGCCCCTTATAACTTACACTGTCTTATTATGACTGATCTTATTTGAATCTGGTTTGTTG
>PVJX010002679.1:63488-123636 GCA_004027295.1 Dolichotis patagonum
GACACCATGGTAACCATTGTAGATCACCTTGTATTGCAGTTTTATGTGACTTTTTTGCCTCATGCTTTTCTAGGAATTGTTTTGTTTTATCTTGCTTTGTTTTGTTTTTCCTGCTAATACAGAAATGATAGATATACAAGTAGAGACTCATGCATGTGTAGAGCTTATAAACAGTTTACGAGAACCAACTATATAACACTTGTTGAAATGAACAACTATTTTTAAGAAAAAGAGACACTACAATACCCAGTGCTGATTCCATAATGTCATGATGTGAAGTCCAGCAAAACTATCACTTTTTGTTCAAAGTGATCTTAGCTTGCTTTGCCTTGTTGAAGTTCAACACACATCAAGGTATGGACAGCTGTTTTGAGGAGAATGAGAGACACTATGACAGCTATTCTCGGCTTCCCTAATGTCTAGTCTTGAAGACCTGAAATGCCCTCCTCATCCTGCTCAGATCAATTCCATACTAGGTTGTTTCATGTGAATTCCCTGTATGTGACAGTATGGACAACTATTTGGAAGAAAACAAGAGTCAATATGATAGAGAGTGAATATTTCCGACTGTCTAAATTCATTAGGCAATAACCTATCTTTCTACACAACAAAATGAATTCTAATTCTAATATTTAAATTCCAGTATTTTCTCCATTTCTTTTTTCAAACATTTTTGTATATATATATTTTTTGAACCGGGAATCAAACTCAGGACTTTGTGCGTGCCAGGCAAGCACTGTGCCATTGAGCTATATCCCTGGCCCCATGTCTGTATAATTTATAAAATAAAGGTTTAATCAAGCCGGGGATATGGCTCAGTTTTAAAATTTTTGTCTCTTACATTGCTTTCTTGTGATCCACTTTGCTCTGTTTTGTTGTGTTTAATTCTACCCTTTTGATATAATTGCATGTATATTTGCATGGGTAGGATGGATGACCATATTGCTGTTTTTGTCAGATCGTGGAGCAGAATTGTTAACAGTCTCACTGCTTGAATGTCTACTTTACATGTTTTAACTTTGTAAATTGAACAACTATTTCCAAGAAGTCAGTATGTAATTTGTCAAGCAATAATTTCTTAGGTTTTTTTGTTGTTGTTCTTTTCCTTTTTTCCTTGGAATACTGTATTGTTGCTACCCTTTATTCTGTTTTGTTTTGTTTTTTTTCTCTTTAAATAAAATTATTTTTTAAAAAATCCAAACAACAGTGCAGCTTCTGTCAAATGTTGATTACATCTTTTTTTTTTTTTTTTGGTACGAGGAACAGAATTTAGAACAAGTCCTATTTGCCAGGCAGGCGCTGTGCCACTGAGCCATATCCCCGGCTTGATTAAACCTTTATTTTATAAATTATACAGAAATGGGGCCAGGGATATAGCTCAGTGGCACAGTGCTTGCCTGGCACGCACAAAGTCCTGAGTTTGATTCCCGGTTCAAAAAATGTATATATACAAAAATGTTTGAAAAAAGAAATGGAGAAAATACTGGAATTTAAATATTAGAATTAGAATTCATGTTGTTGTGTAGAAAGATAGGTTATTGCCTAATGAAATACATTATTTGGAATCATCTATATTTAGTTGGGCGAAGAAGTTTTAAATAAAATAAAACACATTGCTTTTATATGCATAGAGTTTCACTTCCTAAGAGAAGAATATTTCAAATATTAAAACCATGACACAGAATGCCTCGTTCTGTTCCAGTACTTCCTCCTATTGTGAGAAGAATTTATGCAGAAGCTCGTCCTTCACAGATGTTAATTATCAGAATAATGTAAGCTACATTGTTCTCACTTTCTTTTACACAGCAAATCCCAGTAGAAACTAAAGAATACAATAGATGTGGTGAAAGTTGTTTAGAATTTGTAAGTGGAACTAACAAAAGCTGATCATTAAAAGGATTTTAAACCAAATATAGCACAAAAATTTTGTTTTTTTCCATTCAATCATTTAAAAAAAACAAACCTCAAAAGCAACCAGCCCTTATAGTTTGGAATACTCATATGACACATTTAGATTTTACAGTTATTAAAAATGATCAATTAAAATTTATTTTCTTAAATTCCTTGCTCTAAAACCTATCTATCTATCTATCTATCTATCCATACATCCATCCATCCTCTCTCTGTAGTTACAACACACTTTAACACCTGGTTCCCAGAACTCGGATTTCACAGTGGTCTGGTCATCATTGGCCAGGGCTCACCATTACAGGGGCAAGGGCCTCCCTTGACCTCCCTAGACTAGCCTCTCTTGCTTGTCCCTCATCCCTAATTCTTCCTCACCCCTAATTCCCCCGCACTGGTACCCAGGCTGCACTTCACCTGACACATTTCATAATCCTCTCAGACTCCAGGCAAGCAGCACCGCCCACATTGGGGTCTGATCATATAAAGAAAATCCTGCAAGCTCACTGGGCGCTACACAGGCAACCAGGAGAATCCTGTCCTACTATGCTCACTGCTTCCCCCTTGCTACTGCCAAGACGCTCCAGCTACTCAGAAACCCACCACGTTCCCAGCTAAACCACCCATACCTAGGTCCAACAGTTTGCCTAAAACCTATCTCCTAAGTATTGGGCACAAAGAAATAAACGCATCAAAATGTTCTAATGCCCAGGAATATGATTACATGATACTCTTTTTTTTTTGATTGTATGATATTCTTACGATTTCATCACATTCTACAATCTAGGCACCGCTGGGGCCAGGATTTAGATGCTGTAGGCCCAGCATCTACAGAACCCTGCATATCATAAGTGCTTGTTAAATACTTATTGAATAAAATATTTAATAAAATAACAAATACCTCTAAATATAAAGCAGTGTCAATTTTCACTAAGAGCCATTTTAGATGTAATGGGTAGTGGTGTATGTGTCAACCTGAAATACATTAAACACCATTTGGCCTGCTTCTCTCTCTCAGTCTCTAAACTCTGGCTTCCCTTGACTTTGCCCCAATACATACAACTGTAAGGATTCAACTGGACATAACTACAACCATCTGTGATGGTCTCTGTCAGTGTTCCCGACATTGTTTCTCTGCATACTGTAAATAAACAAAACTTTTGGATGGGTAGGTAGAGCTTTACAATCCAGACTCTGCCACCATCACCATCAGGAATGTGCCTGATGTCCCTGACACTGGATAAAAGATAAACCAAGTACATTTTGGCTCGGATGAAGTTATGTTTATCCTGACCATTTTGTAAGTCCTTTACTTCAGATTCAAATTATAGAGATTCACTGACCTTGCTGCCAGCCAGGACCAAGGTTCTGTTGCCAAGTCCCCAACAAGGTATAGACTCTGCACATCTGGCCTTTCTTCAGTCAGGGTACTTGGGTATCCCATTTTGCAAGAATTCCTATCATTAGAGTTGTACTGTCTTAAGTTTGAGAAATGAACAGTATTCACTTCGGGATGATCACAACAAGTAATCCTCTATGATATTAGCATAGAAAAGATGACTTATAATAGCAAAGAGAATAGGGCAAAATAAAGCAGATTAAAAATAAGACAGATGTAATCATTGAAACTAATGACAGTATCAAAGGTGTCGGTAAAGATTTCGTTGCTGTTGCTGTTGGAACCGGACATCAAACTCAGGACCTTACATTTGCCAGGCAACATTTTTTTTTTCCTTCTGTATCATTTCTACCTTTTTTTCTGTTTTTCTTTTTTTAAAATAAAAAAATAAGTTTTTTGAATAAATGAGTAAATTAAAGAAAAAATGAAAATAAGTACATGGGAAGTAAAGAAAGTGATACGTGGTAAATAGAAGGGATGTCTTAGTGTGCTTTGTTTCCCTCTTCTTACTGTATCGCCTTCAGCTGGCCCCCCATTAAAGCCTCCAAATAACTAGGTGTATGATAAATAAAAAATTTTAATATAGGATGTGTTCTTCTACTTCATGCAATTACATATTATCCTTCCTGTCTAAAGAATTTGGAGGTACTGTTGCATGTGACACAGAGACCAAAAGGCAAAATGCCTTTTTTATTCCACTGTTTGACTAACACAGGCATGGTGTTAGTCTCTGTAGAAATATCATTATGCCTCCAAGGATAGATGATAAAGATTGGTAGCTTTGTTTTTGTTGTTGTTGTTGTCTTTTAAAGACAGGGTTTCTCCCCGCTCCAAAAATGGGCATCAGAGATGAACACACAGTTCTCAGATGAAGATATATAAATGGCAAATAAATATACGAAGAAATGTTCACCATCACTGGTCACTCAAGAAATGCAAATTAAAACAGCATTGAGATTTTATCTCACCCTGGAAAGAATGGCTGCCATCAAGAAAACAACTGATAATAAATGTTGGCGAGGCTGCGGGGAAAAAGGAACACTGCTCCACTGTTGGTGGGAGTGCAGATTGGTGCAGTCACTGTGAAGGTCAGTATGGAGATTCCTCAAAAAACTAAGATTGGAAGTTTCATTCAACCCATCTATTCCCCTCCTGGGTATTTTTCCAGAAAAATTGAAAAGGTTATGTCACAGTGATATATGTGCACCCATGTTCATAGCAGCACAATTTGTGATAGCTAAATCTTGGAAACAACCAAAATGCCCATCAATTGCAGAATGGATGAAAAAAATGTATTTTTATACAATGGAATACTACTCAGCTATAAAAAGGATGATCTGAGGCCTTTATCGGTAAGTCGAGGCAACTTGAGAATATCTTCATTAGTGAAATAAACAAGACTCACATTAGTAAATATCACATTGTCTCTCTAGTGTAAAAAATAATAACAATGGACAGAATAATGGTAATCAAAAAGTATAATAGATATAAAAGTATAATAGATATAATAGATATTGTAAAACTGAAAGGGAAGGAAAGTTCTCTAAAAGATATAATGGTATGTATAGTATGTAAAATAGATGGCCATTTTACTGAGTTTTTGGTAGATCGTTAAACAGAAGAGTTTGTACTGTCAATGTTTGAGTGTCTAGCCACTTTTTATGCTTTGACTCTGTAACTTTAACAACTATTGTTAACAATATGTAATGTATCAACTAGCGATTTTATGATTTGTTTTTGAACTCTGTGTTCTACTTTTCTTCTTGTTTTTTCTATTTTGTCTTTTTAAAATTTTCTTTCTCTCTTAAAAAAAAAAAGACAGGGTCTTTCTATGCAGTTCAGGCTGGCCTTGAACTCACTTTGTAGCCCAACCTGATCTCAAATTCATGATGATCCTCCTGCCTCAGCCTCCTGACTGCTGGAATTACGGGTGTGAATCACCACACCCAACTAGATGGGTACCATCTTATAGATACTATCCAAAGATGAAAGTTCTGATATGCTAGAGCATACCCCAAGGAGTAACCAGGTTAAAAGCTGAGGGAAACAACATTTCTGGTAGTTTTTTATTTTGCTTTGTTTTGTACTAGAAATCAAACTTAGGACCTTGTGCATGACAAGCAGGTGCTTGTGCTGCTGCACTATATCCCAGGCCCAACATTTCTGGTAAGAGCCAGTTGTGGAGGACCTATGAGATCCTAAAATCAGGGAAGCCAGCATGATAGGAGTTGAGGAAATGAATGGGGTTGACTTCGGTTTAATTCTGTCACAGAGACACTAGCTCCCTCTATTGTCTTTAACCTTCTATGCTATACTAATTCTTCAAGGTCTTATTTAAATGAATAAGAATTTTTTAAAAATGTAATTGAATCTAAGGTCCAAAATAGGGCTTAACTGATGATGTGTTCAGGACATGTCACCCTTCAAAATGCCACAAACTGAAAAACAGGAGTCTCTGATCTACCACAACTTTCTTCCATAAAACAGGCCCTCATGTGAGAGATGCTCTGTTTCTTTAACTCTTAAGAAAGGGACCATTCTTATACTAAAGATAAAAGGTTACAGAGAAGATGCTGAACACACAGGGCTTGATCTCTAATACCTACTCTCTGCATTACTGAGGATTCAGCCCAGAGTGCACCAAGCTACATATTCAGCCCTTTTTAACATTATTTTGTTGCAGTGTATCACTGAGTTTCCCAGGCTGGGCTCAAACTTGTGATGCTCCTTCCTCAGCCTCCTGAGCAGCTGGAATTACAGGTGTGCACCACTGCGCCTAGCCAATTTCTCCCTTGTTACTCTTAGATCACATCCCTGTATCTAATCATTTTTATCCATGAGTGTGCACTTCTCATCAAAATTACTATTAAAATCAATCAGGACTAATTGGTCCTTCAGATCTTCATTTCCTTATTAAGACCCTCATGTCACATAAAATTTATTTGAAGTAAGTTAGTATGTGTTTTCTTTGTCAATTTATCTTTTGTTATAGGAGCCCCATGATCACCCTAGGATGGATGAGGAAAAACTATTTTTTCTCTTCTGGGAAATAATAGTGGGCTTTCTATTTGTCAGAATCTCTACTTCATCACATTTTCTTTGTAAAGCATGTTAATTTACATATTTAAATACTCTTTAAATATTTCATTACTCTTTCAATAGAAAAAGTAATTTTAACATATTTACATTACATTTGTTACAAGATTTGTTAGATTTACATTAAGAAACAGATGAACATTTTATGCTATTAAAGTAATTTTATAAAGCAAAATAAATTACAAAAATATGTACACTAGTTAATTACGAAAAATGTAGGTTTCTAACGTAATAATTTTTATATTCAATTGATTTCTCAAGCATTTTTTCTAACAATCTCATGACTGATAGTAGGGCAGACAGATTTTTAGTTCTCAAAATGCAGGAAATTTTGCACTATATTAAATTGCTTTTTACTTGATTCATAAGAGACTACTTGTACACACTGCTCAAAGGTATTACCAATGCCTTTCACAGCAACTAATAAATTGCAACCATCCAAAATGTGTGGTGGATGAAGAAATGTTCATAATGAACAAAGGAAGAGGGCATGTATTTAAAATTCAGTTTCAGCTGGGTGTGGTGGCACATGCCTACAATCCCAGCACTCAGGAGGTTGAGGCAGCAAAATGATTGTAGCCTGGGCTACAAAGTGAGTTTAAGACTAGCTTGAACTACATAGTGAGACCCTATCTCAAAAGACTAAATAAGTAAATAAAAATAAAATAAAATTTAGTTTCATCTCCTTCCATTTAAATGTATTAATTTCCCAGGTATCTTATCTCATGTTATAATAATTCCATTCTCTCTCTCTCTCTGTTTCTTTCTCTCTCTCTCTCTCTCTCCCTCCCTCCCTCCACACATGCACACACACAGAGACATAAATAGTATATTATGCCGTGAATCCATCAGATTTTGTCTCCACCAGCACGGAACAAATCTCACCAGCATTAGAAAGTCTGTCTTTCGTGTGACCTATCTAAAGACAGTCTCAGTACAGCACTTCTATATCCAGATATGCCTGTTCATGTGTATCTCATCATTTCTTCTTTGTTTTTTCACATCTGCTTACTAGGAATGACTTTGTTTTCAAAAGAAAAATGGAGCGTAAAAAATGGATTTGCTTTATTATTTAGGCTTTCTTATTTTTAAAATGTGAGAATTACTTTTTGCAAAGGAAATACATCTGCATAAAATATTTACATTGAAATATATAAGACATAGTCATTTATGATTCCTTAATTAGCTTTTTTAGTAGAATAACTTAATTAAACTATAATTTGCTAATTTATTAGTATTGAATTATAACTCTGATACTGATTTTCATTAATTAATATGTCCTGAAATACTCAATTCATTTGGTTACTATTGTACTTTTTTCCCTAATACTTTCTCTATTTAATGTCAGTACATTTAAAAAAAGAAAAGTAGTAAACTGGGATTCTTATTCTAATAAAATAACTTAGACAATATCACCAAATGACCCTCACTTTAATGTCACTTTATTGAAGGAACACCTACAGATCACCCCACAAAGCTGTACCCTATCCTCTTATAATTACATCTTCCCCCTTACTTCATTTTTCTTCATAATATTGCCACAGAACACTATATTTACTGACTCAGTAGTTCAGTTTTCCTCCTATGATGGAAGTGTCATGGAGACAGAGAACTTGTCTGTACCTTTCACTACTGTGCTTCAGATCTTGCCACAGCGGGCACTTGTCATGTGTTCAGACAACATCTACTGAATGAGTGGATGATTCTCACTAAGTTGCATCATATCAATGGGATGGTATGCTGGTAAAAATAACACATCCATAAAAATAAAATTTCAATATTGTTAAACAAGTAGAATTTATTTTTTAAATTTTTTAGCAGCATTTAAGTAAATGAATTCCATTTGTCAGCAATAAGCAATATTTAGTGAGTTACTATACATGTCCTAAAAGGACAACAAGCTACTTTCTCTAAGAAAACCTAATAATAAATAGAGTTATTATAAGATCTATGAGGCTTGAAAATGAAATTTAAAGCACTATTCTTGTGAAATGTTTGAAACATCAGTTTTAAGATATTTATTCATGTAGATTACGGATTATGGTAGGTTTAAGTTACACACTGTTCCAGAATCTACTATCATGAGGGGAAACATGAGATTAGTATCTTAGCCAGACTAGGGAGTAGGGTGTGCTGATTTGCTAGAGAATGATTCTCTATGATGTGTTCCTTGAAGCAGAGTCTCTCTGTGCTATGGGCTGAGTTTGAGCAGATGAGCCCTGGAAGACAGAGGCAGGCATGGTCACAGTGGAGGACTGGTCTATGTGAGTGGAAGTTAAAAGGCAAGGTGCATGATGGATGTTTGGTAATATACAAGCACAAAGATTTCTGCTATATCAAGTATGAGGAAGTGAGTGAGAAAAACCAGAGTGATTATTTAAGTGTTGTTTTACATTTATAATATGCAAAATTCCTTACCAAAAAGATTTTCTACAATTCTGGTATATTCCCTATGGAGCTCATTCATTTCTTTAAACTGATCTAAATTCTAATATTATTGACCAGACAAAATATGACTAATAATATGGCGACTAACCTATGCATTTTGTGTTCACTCTCCTGCATTACCCAGTGGTACATCCTAATCATCAGAGTCTACATTTCTTCCTCATGAAATGAACTATCTGCAGAATTGCTGCTTGAGATTTGAAGCAAATCCCAATTGTTAGTTTATTAAATGTAATAAGTTACAATAATAAAGTGTTAAAATTATAACCCACACAGGCAGAAAAAGCCAGAGATTCTAAAACAGAATTATAAAAACCTTAACTTTTGTGTTTTTGACTTGTGGTTTTAATATTACTAGTCTGGCATACTAGTGCTCCTCAAAACACATTTAAAAAATATAAAGAAAAATGAATGTAAACAAACAATCCCTTTGAGTACATGCAAATACTCCTTTGTTACCCAAGTGAGTTCCTCAAAGCAGAAATTAATAAAAAATCTAAAATGATTTTTTTCTGTGAAAAAAGATTTTAAAGAACTAAATTCTTCAATCCAATGTTATACTTTGTTGGTTTTTTAAAAGCACTTAATGATATTTAGTAAAATGTGATACAATTTACTACAAATGGAAAGTACATAAAAGATGTTTTTCAACTGATAGATTAATATGTCTCAAGAGATTCACTATAACTAGGTAAGTTAACAAGGTAACAAAGGTCTCTTTAATTTCCTGGTTAAACTTTAAAGAATGAAAAGTCTCACTCAAGTACTAAAACAGGAATAATTTTATTTACACATGTAAGCATAGACATATTACATATACACAAAGATGAAAGCTATAGATTAGTACAGAACCCTTCTCAGTCTTTTCATTGTGATTTTTTTGAACCAAAAATGGACCATCTTGAACAAAAATATAATTTATGTGTATATATAATTATATACAAAATCATACATTAGTAGATTTTTTTTAATAAAAAATTACCATGAAAAATATGAAACATTTCATTTTATTTACTTTTATGCATGGTTAAGTTCTAGAATTCATCCCACATTGGGGAAAGATTATAACTCAAGATGGTCCTTTTTTATCTAAGTCAAAATATTGAGAAAAAATCATACAATCATTGAGAAGATCTCTAGTCAATATGAACAAAATAATTATTAGCACTGGATGAAAAGTTTTAAAATGACATTAGCAAAATCAGAAGAGACAAAAAACAAGCCTCCCCAAATAAAGAAGAAATTCAAACCTAGAGTGGTGAGCAGTAGTCTAGCAAGGAAGCAAGGAGCCTGATTCACATAAAGATGAATTCAGGCACATGGAAAAACAAGGTCACAGGGAGGCCCTGGCAGGTGCCGGAGGGAGTCACAAGGACAGGCAAACTCAGATTCACACTGCAGCAGCAAAAGATAACAGATGAATGCTAAAGAAACTTGAAAGGAATGTACTTAAAGCATGTAAGCTGATAAAGACAAAAAGAGAGACCATAAAACAGAAAAAAGAAATTATGAGAAAAAGTAGCTTTTTTAAATAAGGAAAAAATGTAAATTCCAGAACTGATATTCATTGAAACTAAATTTGAGAAAATTACAGCAGACATGTTAAATAGTAGATTAAATCTAAATTATGAGAATAAATTCATAGACTGAGAAACTTGAGGAAAACTTCTAGAATAAAACATAGTGAATTAAAGAAAGATATTCAATGATAGAGGCTAGAACAAGAAATCCTTGCTTATATTTGATCAGAAATCCAGAAGCTTTCATATTTAAATTAGATTGAATCTCAAGCAAGATGCATCTTTAAAACTCATACCAAAGCAAACACATAATAATACTATTTATTTCAAAACACAGAGTAGAAGTTTGGAGTTATAAATCTGTCAGTCATATTTGAGATTGGCACAATATAGGCATGTCCAGTGATTTTCACATAAAACTTATTGCTTTTTGTGTAATAATAAAAATACTGAAGTAGGATAAAAGCAAAGGGTCAGCAAAAATTGCATTTACTGAAACAGGCATAATTTATCAACTAACAAAAATACTGTAGAGTCTCTCGGTTTGAAGTTTATTAATAGAAATTATTTGAACCAGGTCATTAAAGTAGTAAATATTTAATGCATTCTGCATAAAGTAAGAATACATGGCATATATGTAAAGGGAAGTAATTTGTTTTTGGATTTAATATGTACTTTTGAGACACTTTCAGCTTTTTTCTTGAATAGTGATTTATTTTAGTGATTAAGCCTTTATCAGAACCCGTATCTTCAGGCTATAGGCCTCAGCCTTGTGTTTTACTCATTGTATGTACTGAATTCCTTTATGAATAGACAAGTTACTATGACTAAGCCCTAATAAGGTCATAGTATTGTTTTGTAACACCATACAATGTAGAAATACACAAAAACAAATTGTACTCAATGGTTTTATATTGCATGTTGATAAGAGTTTCTGACAGTTTCTCCCAACACCACAAACTTATTTATAAAGATATGAAAAACTTCAATATGTAATTGAAAACTGGTATGATAAAGATATGAGTAAACATACACAAAAGGAATTTTTATAGACAACAAGGCCAATGGAACTGGATTGCAAAATCATGGTTAATAGTTGACTCAAGAGTTCCAATTAATGGCACTCATCTAAAAGTAGGTAGTGGCTTCACGTCTCCTACATTTTCTGCCATATCTCACTGTCAGCAGCAGTATCACCATTCCTTCATCCACTTAGTCACCACTCATCTAGAACACAACTAAACACAGAAAATGAAGTAGGGAGAGAAACTTCAGTTGGCACACTCACTTTGTCCTGGAAAGTAGTGTGCCTCACAAGCAAAATGCTATGGGCAGAAGAAGGGGTAAACAAAATTGGGAAGAGGTAAACAAAATAGGGATGATAGATATTGGTGTACCTCATATACCCTGCTGTTGAAGGTTATAGATCTTCTTCTAATCATGAACAGGACTAGATAAAACATGCTTATACCAGATACATGTACGTGCTAAGAATGATCTCCCAGAAGTTAAGGGATGAAAATAGGGAGTCAGGAACTTAAGAGGCTCCAGGTGACTGAGACTGGGTCAGTCTTTAAGCTCTGGTGGATTCAGGAACCTTAGCAAAGACACCAAGACACATCTGAATCTAGCAAATGAGGTCAGTGACCTTTCAAGATGTGGCTGTGTAGAAACTGCTCCCTGGATGAGTAATCTTTATTAGATCCTTCCCAAAAGTAACTGCATATTGGGAAGGATCCCGGACAAGACAGAACTTAAGTGGTAACAAAACACTGCATGTAAAGAAGGTATGCAACATAGAAAAACTTTCAATGGGACTACAGAGCATGCTGTGAACAAAAAATCTTCACAAGAGTAATACTCGTGTGAAAATCATGTGGGGGGAGAAATCCTCACTGGATATTTATCTCTGAATGTACTCACACTTGACAAAAAACATGATAATGAGACATATAAAGAAAGGATATGAAACAGTAAGAAGCATGAAAGAATGCACTGTAGAGAGAAACATGGATGTAAACAGTAGGGGACAGCTTTTACTAGTTCTGGTTTCCTTCAAACACATGCAAGAATTTATACTGAAGAGAAACTCTATGGATGTAAGCAGTATTGGAAAATGGTTTATTCTTGGAATAACCTTTGAAGAGATGAATGAGTTAAAAGTTGAGAGAAGCCCTACTGATGTCAGCAATGCGACAAAGCTTTCTTATATTTGAGCTTCAAAAACATGAAGCAACTCACAGTGGAGAAAAACTCTGTGAGTGTAAGAAATATGGGAAAGCCTTTGTTAATTTGAGTCTCTTGCCAATTCATGAATGAATATTACCGTGGAGAGAAACCACATGCAGTGTGTGTAAGTCATATGGAAAAGTCTTTGGTTGATCTGGCAACTTTCAAAGACAGAAATGAGTTCACAGTGGAGAGAAACTGTGCATGTAAAGAAAGTGGAAAGGCATTTTTGTTTTGGAGCTATCTGTGAATATAAGAGCGAACATGCGGTGGAGAGGAAACCTGTACAATATACGTTATTAATGTAAGAAAATCTTTACAGATCATTTACCTTCAAAACACAAAAGGACTCACAGAGGAAGGATTGACCTTATGGATGTAGGCAGTGTGGAAAGCCTACAGTTATGTTCATTACTTTTGAAGTAATGAATTGATTTAAAGTTTAGAGAAATCTCAGATGAAAGCAATGTCAGAAGACTTTTCTTTCTTCTGGTTTTTTTACACATTATTATTATTAGGCCTTTCTTTCATTCTTTTTTTTTTTTTTTTTTTTTTTTGCGGTACCGGGAATCGAACTCACGACCTCATGCTGCTTGCAAAGCAGGCACTTATGCCGCTGAGCTAAATCCCCGGCCCTTTTTCTTTCATTCTTGAGAACGAAAACTTGTGAGAAAGCTTCAGCTCATCTTAGTTCGATGCAAAGACATAGGATAGTAAAAATATTTATTAACTGAGACTTGTGAAAGTCTTTAATTGGTGCACATGTAAGATTGGAGAATGTATCAAAATCTTGTACATGTAAAACACAAAAGAAACTTTTCAGTTGAAATAGTTTCAAAATCTAGTGCTATAAAAATTTCTCATGCAGTAGAATCCAATAAATATAAAATACTTTCTACCAAGCTTGTGATGTAAAGGAATTTATCAGAGTGCTCTAGAAAATATATAACCTAAAGGAAAAGTTCCAGAACTTGTAATTGTAATATGTTTACTAGTGAGTCATTGTTTAAGTAGATTTCTGAACTGCATATTTTTAATTTTCACTCACTGAAATAAATTTTCAGGCATCATTTTTCAGTAATTTTCCAGGGATTGTGCCTTTCAAAATTAAAAAGGAGATGAAAATATTAAAGGGACAATGATAGCCTTGACAGGAATATATAATTTCCACACACTATTTGTGTATGTGGAAATAGAAAAATTGTGGCAAAATAATAATAATAAAAATAATAATAAAATTGCAAAAGAAAACTTTTTTTTTTTTTTTTTTTTTTTTTGGTACTGGGGATCGAAATCACAACCTCGCGCTTGCCAGGCAGAGAAAACTTTCTTAATTGAAAAAAGTTTCAAGTTAGTAGGCACTAATCTTACCATATTATAGGGTGACTGTATGAAAAGAAAAGCACACATGGAAATATCTTTAAATTATTTAAAAATAGTGCAATTACACAGGTTGCCAAAAAGCAAGCAAGCAAGCAAACAAACAAGCAAAAAAATCAAGAAAACAAGAACAGATTCCAATCAAAGGAATAAAAATCAGACTGGTCTTAATTTATAAGCTAATTCGTATGTTATAATACAATACTATTATATTCTACAGAGATATGAGGGGAATCATCTGTAATTTAAGAACATCAATTTCTATCGAATTACATTTCATATGTGGAAGTTGAAAAACTATACTTTCAACATATTCAAGGATTTAAAAATTAGTAAATAATGTATTTGTATTTTATAAAATTGCTTAAAGATATACAGGAGCAGAAAGAAATGCACTTAAATAAAGATTTGAGAATTTATACCTAGAAAGATTTATGATTTTACTCTATTCAAATTGAAAATTAGTCTTACAAATTCTATATGATTATTTGTTGTAAAGAAAATGTCTTAGATTAAGGACCAAGATGGACTTCATATTGATCTGCCAACTGTTTGTGTTCATTTTTACATTTTTCCTAACAGCAAGAAATGTGTTTCATATATAATAAATTTTTTAAAATAGTGGTTAATGTTCCCCTCAAAACCATGCTAAAACATGCTCACAATAACAAATACACTTACATTATTGAAAATTTAAAATCACAAATTAAAAGATGGTTATCAGTTGTGTTGTTGTTAGGTTGGAGAAAAGTATTAATAGTTTTGTGGCTGTTGTGTTTGCTATTAATCTATTTCTTAAGTCAATCTTTGAAGAATTCTTTGAATTCCTTAAAAGTTTTTCATTTGAAATATAGTTTTAACAAAGTAAAAAAAACACATAGAAAAATAGGAAAGAAATTTTTCAGGATGAATTTTAACTTCTGCATACATTTTACTATTTTCCAAATTTTCTATGCTAAGCATACATTATTTTTATTCTTTTTTTTTTTTTTTTTGGTACCAGGGATCGAACTCACCGGATTTTTACATTTTGATAAAGGTAAAAAAATAATTTCTTAAGATTCTTGTCTTAAATATAGATTAAAATTGATATGATTCTTAATTAAGTTTCTTTAGATTTTGCCTGGAGGAAAAGGAAAAATCTTAATACAACTGTGGGGTCAGGTGGTATCTGAAGAGATATTTAGATTATTTTAAATAAATGCATCAACGATACTTTTGTTTTTTACTGCCATAGTGTCAATCTGATTCCCTTTGTTGTCTGTGCAAGAACTTTTGGTCTCACTTGTGCTTTGGTAAATAAAAAGCAGAGAAATACAGTAAATGATAAAACAGAGGGTTCTATTCATTAGATTACTCATGGGAACAACTGAAGATTCCACCTTTCAAGAAGACATGGAAAATTCAGCAAAGAACAATGTGCCCCCAAATAGAACTTTCTGACAAGCAGTTTTAGTTCAAATGTTCAGAGTAATGATACTTCTAAAGTGGCAACATTTACTATTAGCAGGGTAGCAGCAATCTCAGTTCTGCATGGTATATTAAGTGACAACACAGTATTGTTGACTACGTTACCTTTAACACGACCAGGGCCTCTCCTACTTTTCAGCTGTGGTGGTCATCCAATTTAAGAAGCAGGAGTGATTTGTTTTTCTTCTAGTTGTCAGTCTACTGTGTTCTGAAACTTACAGCATTGCTTGTTTCCCCTTGGGTTTCTGGTAATGTGAATTGTCTTTAGCCAATGCCTAACAAATCACTGTCACAGAGCAGCAGTCGACCTTTCTTTTCAATCTATGCACTTTCCAGGAGTTATAAATCAGTTGACTTTCAAGCTCGATGAGATGGCATATGCCCTAGTTTGAAGAACAGATGGAGGCTTGGGGGAAAATTGTTTCTGCAGGCTTGCTACAAGCAGCTCTGCTCCATAAAAGTGAACCATTCGCACTAATTTCTCACATAAATTATATAGGCAGCAGGGAGCACCAGCCCATTCAGCAGAAAATCTTTCATCTAGCTTTCAGAGGTCATCTAACTAATTTGAATTAAAGTTATTTCTGATACATAGTTGTATTTCTATGCTGTACACTTCTAAGACATAACAATTTACATCAAATTAAAGAACTGGATAATTGTGCATTCAGTCCCCTCTTTAAAAAGAAAAAAAAAAAAAAAAAACCACAGATAGTACATTAATTACCAGAGGATTTTTTAAAGACTTCTAGAATAAGTTCTGTCTATTAATTAGTCACAGAGGAATTAATAATAGAAATGTAGTAGTTTCTCATACCAAAAAATCAGATAAATTGTCACTTCTCTTGTGAAATTAGCCTTATAAATTCTAAGACCTATTATCCAAACTCAAGCTTTGACAGTCATCAAAAGAAACAGAAGGCCAATTCCAAGAGAACATTCAATTCTTCTTATGAAGCAAATTATTCAACTCAAATATATTTATGTACAAGATTTCAAAAAATCAATACCAGTTTTACTTTAGAGACAATTGCAGCATTAAGAAATTGCAGGCACCAAAGAACTAAATTACAAATCAAAATTATAGAATTTTGTGACTATATGGGTGGTGAATGCATCAGGCATCATCCTGTCACAGCATGTCTTACTTTAAAATGCAATAATATTTACAGATAATGAGCCATCATGGTTTGGGTGTGATTTTAACTGTAAGAAAATTAGTGCACATTTTAATAATGAATATATTCAATAAGTTTTTCCTACTAGGAAATTATCAGATATGTCAATGAAAACAGTCACACTGACAACTTTGGATGGTTTATGAATACCAATGCTGCGAAAAACTGAAAGAATTGTAAAAATGAGGGAAAATCAGAAAGTAAACACTGAATGGGATTGTTAGTCAACACAGAATGGACTGTGTGGTATCTGCCACTCTCATAGAAGTTTTAAAGACTGATTTGAATAGTTTGAATTTTTAGGCACAGCACTGTCTTCACTTGCGTACTCAAGTTAGATATGTATTTCTGTCATTTAAAAAGAGAAATAAAATTGTTTCCATCATTTTGGAAGTAAAATATAAGAAATGAGCAGTCATTGGGAAAATATTGATGCATATATTATTTCCATCATTTTGCAAGTAAAATATAGGAAAAGAGCGGTCATGAAGAAAACACTGATACATAATCTAAGGAACATTCTCATGATAACAGTTCAGCTCCACTGAAATTACAGTATTTAATTCTGGACCTTAAAGTATTCTGGGTTAAAATTGAACTTGGCATTGCTGAACTTTCCACTTTGCATTCAGAAACTCTGGTATCTCTGGCAAATTTCTCAAATTTGCCATCTTTGCTGTTTGAAGTATTTCATAAACATTGCAGAGTTTAGTTACTTTAACAATTATAAAACAATTTCTTTGAATTCTGATAATTAAAAAGTGGCATAGAAATCATTTAGTATATCATCAAAAATAAGAAAAATGAAGTCTAGATAGTGGAAAACAGACTAAAAGTAGTGTCTGGGAAAATAAAACTTCATAAGAATTAACTCTGTTGTACTTTACTTTAATTGAACAGATATCATAGACACCATATGGCTATAGGTACAAGAATAGAAGAATGTATGGAGGAGAAATATAGACAGAGATCCTAGATGATTTCAGGATATTCTTATCTTTAGTAAATGTTATTGGCTCTATTTTAAGGGCTTGTCTTGTTTCTAATTTCAATAATATTTTAAATTTGTTTATGTATGTTATAGTTCTTTGTAAGATAACAAGTTGATTTTGAAACAATATGGGATGCAAATATATAAATGATATTCACCTAAATGTTCATTGACAAAAATATTAGAAAAGCATGCTACAGTTACTCAATTAACTTATTATTGATTTTTAAATTTTGTTTTATTATGGAGAAAGTCTTGTGGTGATCCAAGTTTTACTCAATAGGAAGCCATATAATTAATACACTAATCACAAGGAACTTAAGCTTTCATGGTGAAGTTCTAGACATCCCCACTGGACCAACAAGAAAGATACATTTTTGATTGTGTACTTACTAGAGGATAGATCCATTCTCACATGTTTGTATGTATCAGTTCTGGCTTTACTAATTTTATTTCAATATAACTAGTTACTGAAAATCATTTACATAACAAATAAAGAAGGCAGCAGCAATCCAGAAATGTTCTTGGCAATTATGCTATTTTGGACGAGAACCACTTTAATAGATCAAGGTATGGTTCTTGAGAAAAGGTGCTGAGAAAGGGTACTTTAAGGCAAAGTACAAGTTCATCTGAGTTTCTTCTTTCTTGAGAGAATTTAATAGATTAGATTTGTTGTTGTTATTGTTCATTAATAGAATTTGTATGATATCCTGATTTGCCTATAGGGTATCTATCAATTTCTTACTCAAATCTTTCTAATATATAGGACATCCTTATGCTTGTGTGAAGAATTTAATAGAAAACTAGACCCTTATACACATCACACATTGTCATATAGCACAGAGTTTTGGTCAGATACAGAAAGTTGACTTAAGTCAATATTTACTGCATCAAAATGATTAGAATTCAGAGACACTTTTGTGTGTTTTCAGCTTTTATCCTTAAAGTGAATGGCTTATAACAGTCATTTAAGAACACCAATGTATTTATGATATTTTTTGCCAACATCATTTCCTTTCAAGATCTCTCTTGAAGTGATTATTTTATTTTATTTTACTTTATTTTATTTGTGCAGTATATAATGTTTACATTCATTTTAATGAGTAGGTACATATATTTAGCATATCTTAATTCTTTTAATTTCATTTTTCCACCACTTCCCTTCTCTTGTCTCTGTCCCTCTATCCCCTCCCCATTTGCAAGAGATCTTTCTGTTCCCTATTGCCCATCTTTTATTTTGTTACTCAAATTATTTAACTTTGAGTTTCCCATATAATAAAGTTATGCAATATTTCAGCTAGTGTATCTGATTTATTTCATTTGCTATTATATCTCAAGGTAAATCCATTTTCCCACAAATGATTCAGATTTATCCTTTTTTATAGCAGAATAATACTGTCTTATGTATAAATTCCAGGCTTTTTTATCCATTCATTTGTTCATGAATATATAGGACAATGCCAGGATTTAGATATTGTGAGTTGTGCTGCTTAAAAGTAAGTGTGCATGCATCACTGTGGCATGATGTCATTAATACTTTTGGGATGATACCTAGAAGGAGAACAGCTGGGTGGAATGAAATTTGTAGTTTTAGTATTTTAGGAATCTCCATATTGATTTCTGTAGTGGTTGTGCCAAATTACACTCACATTATTAGTGTAGAAGGGTCCTTCCTTCCTTGCAGCTTGCCAGAACTTGTTTGATTTTTTTGTGTGTGTGTGATAACCATTCTTTCTAGATTGCATTTCCCTGATAGCCAAATATGTTGAGTACTTTTCATGTATTTACTGGCCATTGTACTTCTTTTACCTAGAAGTTTGTATTTTTGTCAGATGACCATTTTTTGAAGTGAATCTTTTCTTTTGTGGGTTCCATGTTTTTCAGTTCTTTGTAAATTCTAGAGATTAGTCCTCTGTCAAACAAGTATCTAACAAAATTTTTTTTCCCATTTTGTATAATGTCTTTTTGCTCTGTTGACTGATTCATTCTCTGTATAGAAATTTTAATCTGATATAATTTGACTTGTTGATATTTGTTATTTCCTGTGCAACTGGGGTTTTATTCAGAAAGTCCTTCTCTATACCTAGGTCTTTAAGAATTTTTCTTTCCAGTGATTTGTTTCTGTTTATATATTTATGTCTTTGATCCATTTTTATCCTATTTTGGTGCACAGTAATACATATGGGTCTAGATCCAGTCCTCTACATGTGTGCAAATCAGGTTTTTTACTACCAGTTTTTCTAGGAAGGTATCTTTCCTATAGCATATACTTTTGGCTTATTTACCCAAAATCAGAGGACTTAATGTGGCTAGGCTTGTTTCTTCATCTTCTATTCTGCTCCATCGATCCACAAATCTGTTTTTACACCAGAACCATCATGGTTTTTTTTGTTTGTTTGTTTTATTTTGTTTGTCATTGCACTTTGTAGTGTAACTTGAAATCCAGAATTTTGAAAACTTCTGCTTTGTTGTTATTGCCCAGGACTTCTTTTACTATTTTGGATCTCTCTTGTTTTAATGTAAAACTTAGGATAGTGTTTTCCATTTTTTAAATTAATGTAAATATGTATTTAAACTTGTATATTTGTCTGTGTTTAGATTTGAGGGAGGTATTGTTTTGTTTGTTTTTGTCTTTTTGAGACTGGGTCTTGCTATGCAGTTTAGGCTGGCCTTGAGCTCACTTTGTAGCCCAGACTGGTCTTGAATTTGCAACGATCCTCCCGCCTCAGCCTCCTGAGTGCTGAGATTACAGGTATGTGCCATCACACCTGGCTTGTGTTTTCTATTTTTATGAAGAATGCTGTTAGTACTTTTATTGGTCTTACATTAAATGCACATAACAGTTTTGATAGTATGATAATATTTGTTCTATATTTCCAAGAATAGGGGATATATTTCCATTTTCTGATATCCTCTTTTATCTCTTTTTACAGAGTACTATAATTTTCATTATAGAGGTCTCTCACTCCCTTTTTTAGATTAATTCCTAAGTATTTAATTTTCTTAAAGTTATTGTGAATACTATTGCTTTTTAAATTTCTTTCTTAGTGTATTCATTATTAGTATACAGGAACACTTGATTTTTGTGCACTGATTTTTTTTTTATCCTGCTTCATTATTTAATTTTTGGTTATTAATTCTAGGAATATTTTGGTGGAATTTTTGAGTCTTCTAATTAGAGGATCATGTTACTGCAAATAATGACACTTTGACTTCTTCCTTTCCTATACATACCTTGTCTTCATCTAGGATATCCTTAGAAGTTCTGGGAGATGCTGCTTTGGTGGTCATGAACTTCTTATGGTATTCTTAGCTATGGAATATCCTTATTTCTCTGTTGATTTTGAAAGATAGTTTTGGAAAATATGTTGGTCTGGGTTGAAAGTTGTTTTCTTTCAGGGCTTGCAAAACTTCATTCCAACCTCTCCCAGGCTTTAGAGTTTGTATTGAAAAGTCTGCTGTAATCCTAAGATTTACCTTTATTAGTGCTTTTTCTGATAGCTTTTAAAATTTTGTTCTTGTATTGGACTTCTAGGATTTTGACTATGTTGAGTCATGGGGAACTTCTCTCAGCACAATTATCTGGCATTCTATAAGCTTCACTTACCTGTACAGTGAGTTCTTTCCCCATAGTTCCAAATATTTCTGGGTAACGAGTTTTTAAATTTTATGTATGCTGTCCTGTGATTTTACTCTAACAATTAGTCTTAAATTAGTCTATTTTTGTGTCACATAATACCTAACTTTTAGGTCATTTCTTCTTGCTGTCTTGTTGTTTCAAAGGTTCCTGAGTATATCACTTTGTGCTTCTGATGTGTCCTCAAAGTCCGACACTCTCTCCTCACATTGGTCATCTCTGGTGTTCTCATATTCAATAGAATTCTTTATCTCTGAGAATCCCCTTAGACACCTTTCGTTGGTAAAGTTGTCATTCTTCCTTTCTATGGTTTGGTCAGCACTTCCAATTTTTATTTGACTCTTCGTTAACTGCACTGGTCAATTTTTTTGTTAATTCCACAGTTTTGTTATGTCATCTTTCAGCTCACTATGTTCCTTTGCTTCTTCTTGAATCATTTCATGCAGCTTGACATTTAACTTCCTAGCCATCAATTCCCTTGGATCAGATATTCGAGAAATTAGAAAAGTCAGGGTCCCTGGCAACCCACTTAGGACCAGTTCTGTCTCTCTGCTGGATAGAAGCTTTCTTTTCTCTCAATAAATATATCCTGCTCTTAACCTCTGTTGTTCTTAAAATTCATTCTTCGATTTTTGAGAGCACAAATTCATACCAGACATCCTACGCCATGGTGGGAACTTTGAAGTGATTATTTTACAATCATTTGTATTCCCATGCTGTTTATAACATGGGTTGGAATCATATTTCACAATAAAATGATGAATCTCACAGTGTTACCTGTGATTCATAGTTGTAAGTCAGTAAATGTGCAAATAAAAATTTTTATTTCAAGTTCACTCAGATGAATATTTCAAATTACTCAGAACTCTGCAAAGTAGAGACTACAATGGGCTTTTGAGTCTTTCCCTCAAAATAAACCCTGGAAAAACCAGAGCAGAAAATAATGGATCCTAGAAAGTGGGGAAGGGGGCAAGGAGAAAAAAGAAAAGATGGAGGAAGAAGGAGAAAGGAAAAAAAAGCAAAAAATTTAAAGGAAACAGGGACGTGATGAGCAAGGAGAAAAGGAGAAGGAGGAGGAAGATGGGAAAGAGGGGAGTTAGATGGAAGCAGAGAGGAACTAGGAGAGGAAGGGAGGGCTGTCTGACACCGAGTTGGGGGGAGGAATGAAGTATACCTAGACGCAGAAGTGAGAGGACAGTAACAGAAAAGCTGTGTGAACTTCTCCATTATTTCATATTCTCCCTTATAACTTATGCTTTAATACTCGCCTTAAAACTTTTCTCTACCATTGGGTCGCCTTCTCCATGTATGACCCTCTTTGCTCCTAGTTTAACAGCAGAGGTAGAAACAATGGCTGCATATTTTGCAAGATGATATAATATTCCTTCTCTTTCCAGAATTTCCATATGAAAAAACCTTAGGTACAACCTCACCTCCTCCCACTCCAATCAGCACCCTTGTGATTCATACAGGAAATTGAAGAATAGAAATTTCAGATGAGCAAACTCAAACACAAATTTTAAATTTCCATTTCTATTGTTTGTGCTGATTATCTGCTTTATAATTTATTCACATTGCCTACCTCTTTTTTAAAAAATTTCTGTGTATAATGTGCATATTGAAGGTATCAGTCATATTTCTTGACCAAAAGTAGTAAAACAAATGTAGAAAAAGTAGCAGATTAAAACTTTTAATCCTTATGGCATTATGGTTTTAATCATTGATAATCAAGAATTGTTTAGCTATACTTAGAGAATGTATACTTAAAAATTTCCAAAAAGTATTTCAGAGTTAACTGGCAGATTTCTTATCCTATATCAGTTGTATTTATCTTTCGTTGATAAAAAAAAAAAAACTCACCACTAGTTAGTACTTAGAAGTACTTCTAGGGATAAACAGCAGTGATTAATATTCTAAATAGACATCAATCACATTTGGTGGGAAACCAGAACCTACTTAACCCACCCCTTCCAGGAAAGTCCCAGTCTGTCCCAAGTGCACTTGCTACATGACTTGCTTTCCAATTTGATCCCCATTTAATCAGTATTACCTAAGCAACTATACTATATGTAATCTCATTGGTTCACCATAGTTTGGCCTACCTCACACCCATCCTGTGATTTTCCATTGGATCAGTACTACCTAAATGACTATACTTGTAATCTTATTTATTGATTATGGTTCTGAGCCACCTTGAGCTGGCCTTATCTTGTGGCTTTGCTCAATACAACAACCTTGAGAAGCAGGGTCAGCAGGGGCCAACCCAATTTCTGGACTCCCTTCTGTCCCTCTTAGACAGAAACTTTCTTTCTCTCAACTAACTGTTTCTGCTTTTAAACCTCCATTGTTCCTAGAGCTCATTTCTTGATTTTAGAGAACACGAATTCTGCATTTTGGAAATCTAGCGGGTTGGGAGTTATAATATTTCCCTTACATTATTTGTTGGTTGTCTATCATATATCTTACATCAATATCACTCTGATATTTAGCAGCACCATAAGAAACAGGCTGAACTGGCTAGGTTATATCATTTGGCATCCTGTAGTGTTTCGGCAGGAGAAACAAATGATCATTTCCATGTGCATCAGGTCAGGAAGAGGATTGAGAAATCCCAATATTTCCCTATCACTAACTCTTCTGATTTTTAAGGATATTTATGATATTATACCATAGAGTGAAAGAGTTTTGCCTTAAAATAAATTACAGGACATTATGGCAGTGGTCTAACATGGCAGAAGGCCAAATCGGGGATGCTTACCCTGAGGACCCATCCCTCCTTCTTTCCTGATTACAACTTCCTCCTTCCCCATGCTTGCAAAGAAAATTCCAATCAGCTCCTCTCATGTCATAAATGCCCACCCCAAGTGCCACATCTGGTTAAAGGTTGCATATTTCTCCCATCCCTCTGTATCTGATCAAAGGAGATGGTCCAACTGCCATGGGTTGTGTGCTCCTTTCCACATCCTCAATAAATCCATTCTTTTCTTTTTTTACTTTTCTGCTTCTCTATTATACCAGAAAAGTCTAACACAGAGTGATTTTGCTCTTTCAAAAATGCAACGTGGTTTCTAATATGGAGATGATTGGATCAGTAAATCCTGAACAAACAGAAAGGGAATCTCTACACCTGTAACTTTACAGACTGAAACAACATTGAGATGAAGGAGCACAGCCTTTGCCACTGTTTAGGGGAGACACTCCTAAGTATTTCAGAGTCCCACGCCTTTCAAAATTTTGGTGACAGAAATGGCCTTCTTATTACTCAGTTATGTACACTATTTCAGGCAGTCACAATCCCCTTAGGAGTTTCGAAGCTGATCTAGGAGTGTTTAAAGATGGCCAGTGTTTTCCTGGGGAAGCTCAGCTACTTCGCTGAGGAAAGACTAAGACTAACGTGGGCTTCACAAAAATACTGTTCTCTCCTCCCAGAAAACTCAGCTACCATTGCCAGGCTGAGGCCTGGCGGTGGTGGTTTGTTTTTTGTTTTTTTTTAGGGTTAAGGGTGAGGGAGGGCCTCTGCTCTGTTCAACATTCTAGGCCCTTCCTCAGGAATGGTGTCTAAATAAGTTCCCTACTCTTACTTAGTCCCAGATTGTGCTCACTGTAAATGGGCCAAGGAATAAATATGAATATATTGAATGATCACAAGTGCATGTTTATTAACATTAATGTCTCACTTTTAGTTATAGTAATGTAACTGAAATATGTTAACAAAGCCCTCACAGGTTCTAGACTTTTCTTGTGCTCATTTTGGCAGCATATACTAAAACTGGAACAAGGTTTTTTCTCTAAATATATGATGTGATACTACCAGTAAGGCACAGAAATTGTTCCTTCTTTATTATTCTTTTTTTTAACTTGTTGAAATGGTACTATTACAGTTTAAAAGAATTAGTATAAACATAAAAGAAGAAAAGCAGTTTTTAGGCTTACTGACTGTTGGATCATGAAAGATAAAAAGTAAAGTGATTCATCCCGTTATTTTTATTAATTTTCAAGATGATTTTTTTCTTATCTTTTGGTACTTTTAAATGTTATTCACAAAGTTACTTGAATAGGTCAAAGCAAATCTATATTAATACTTTTCACTAATGCAAGTTACACATAGGTTATAATTACTTAACATAACAAAACTATTTTTTATAAAAAAATTATGATATACCTCATAATTTTGGCAGAAATCAGGTTATGAAGAAATTCCTGTGTTATATATGAATCAGTAAGTGAACAAGCAAATATAATATCCATATAATTAATCAAATAAAAATGAACCAAAAAAGTCACAACAAAATTTTGGGAATATGTTAAGACTGAAATGTCTAACTAGTTATAATTGGTATACAATTCCCCCATACATATATTTTCACATAGCACAGCACACAATTCTCTAATTTACCTTCTAATGAGGATGGGTACAAAGAAGATAATCATTTTCTTTTATCCTGTCTCTGAAAAATTTATGACAATATATTTTGTAACTTATTCAAGTTTGACAACTGAATATAGATAACTGCTCAAGATTTAGAAATGTTTACTGATAATATGAAAGTATTTGAAAAAGACATAACAGATATGATACAATACTTTCAGCCTTTCTATAGAAGGGAAAAGTTAATTTTAATAGATCTTTCTAAACTATTTACTTTGGTGAATTCTTTAATTTAATAATTTTAACTTTAACACAACTTATTTGTTAATAAGTACAAGCAGTTGCTTCAGACATGATGTCTGGATTCTTCAGTTAAAATATGTCAGTTGCTTAATCTAACTGCCATTTAACCAGAATCTTTTATTTTCTTAACCTGAAGTGATATGCAAACGTTTGCAAGGGCTTTGCAGTCTCTGTAGACTGCCCCATTTTTTGTTTTTTGCTTTTTGTTTTTTTAGCTGATATATATATCACCAAAAGCACTGCCGTTGATAGCAAAAACAGTTAAATTGCAGAAGTGGCTACAGAGATCAACATTCATTTTTCAAATTAAATGTAAAAGCCTTCACCCTGGTTAAAAGTTTGGCAAGTTTTTACAAATAACATCAGTGAGTCTTTTAGAAAGAAACACAGTCACATTAGAATGGAGTCATTAGGCAATACATTTATTTTGAAGCCAATTAACCTTTTGTCAGAAAAATGTTGGCGCTGCAATGGCTGCAGCAGAGGTCAGCCTCTAACAGGGCAGTGTGACAAGCCCTCCTGCAGATAGGAGTGGTGCGCGGAGCTTGCCCAGCACCTAGGAGCGGCCCTCTTTTGTATTCTGCCCTGCATTTCCAGGGAGCAGACAATCTTGACCTATCCATTTAGGTAATTAAAGCTTCCATTTGGAAGTGTCCTGCACGAAGGTGAAATTTGGGGGAGATAAATGGCTGTTGCTCTCCGCATCCTGCCGCCAGTTCCATCATTTGATGGACTGCCTGAAACGGGCTGTGCTGCCAGGTTTTCATAAAAATAGAGATGAATTGGGCAGCAGACAATTCTCTACGGCAAAGCAACTCTGTCATTTTCTTCTTTGCAGGCTGTAATTTAATTGTTAGTCAAGGTGGACGGCTGACACCGAGGGGCTTTCTAAGAGCTCACCCACCACCTTCCATTTGCTGAGAAATTACTCCAGCTTATTTACTTAGCAGCCAAGTTTGTTTGGCATTGGATGTTCCCCGCACGCGCAGCTGGCTGTCGCAGCTGTGCCCTGACTTACCTTCCAGGCTATTTTGTTTCCTTTCGAATCATGCTCAAGGGCAATTGGGAAGTCTCCTCGCTCATAAAATTTTCGAAACGCTGTAGGCTTGGTTGGTCTTTCTTTAAATGCACCAGCAGCTGGAGGGCCTCGCACCTTGAAGGCAAAAAAAAAAAAAATCATCGTTGTTTAAAAAATACTAAAAAAAAAAAAAAAAAAAAAAAAAAAAAAAAAAAAAAAAAAAAAAAAACCAACAAAGAGACTGTTTCTTTAGTTTATATAAAATATGCTGGGAGATAAAGATCAGATTAATCGGACAACAGAAGGCTTACGTTAATATAAATGTTTGAGGAGGAAAATTATTTTAAAACTACTGGTAAGGATCTACTTTATTTCAAGCTACTTTTGAAAGCATTCCTAGAAAATGTCACTTAAAATATCAAGGACGTCTAACACTATATATAAAGAAAAAACATTTTAATATAGTGAAGTTCACACTGTTAAAGGTTTTAAAAATTCTAATAACTATAAATTATAATCTCAGGCTTGATGCATGTTAAGGAGTACGGAAGTAACGAATTTAGATTATTTCTTTTCAATCTCTCTAGAAATACATAAAATAATAGTATATGTTCTCATATTATGAGTATTAACAGGACTATAACTATGATATAAAATTAATAGTAAATCAGCAAGCTTATTTTAAAAGGAGGATGTATGTGTAGCCGACATTTGGTAATACGAATTCATGTGAAGCAATATTACATTATATGAGAAATTTTTACCACCGTAACTGTAATTATCATTAAAGAAATATTTCCCATAGAATTAGTCACACTGAGCACATCTTTGAAATCTGCGTTATTTACATCTGACCTAATTCACTGCATTATTTACATCTGAACTATAAAATTTAAAAGCGATTAGTAGGTTGGGGATATAGCTCAGCTGCACAGTCTATCTGATAAGCACAAGGCCATGAGTTTCATCGCAGGTACCAAAAAAGAAAAATACCACAGAAAAGAAAATTAGAAGTTAAAAGTGATTAGTGACCTATTCAGGAAATTATAGTCTACCGTAGTGCGGTTTCTCATAGAAAAACTAAACATGACTATCTTTCCTACTTGTTAAAAAAGTAAATACCAATTATTTCATGAATTAGTTAACAAAATTATCACTGTTTTTCTAAGAATTAATACAGGTGAATCAAATAATTTAACTTAATATTTTATTTGATGTTAGTTTTGAATATTTAAAAAATTAATGTTAATAAATATATTAGCATATCTATAATATATGTAACAAATATAGATGATATGACTAATTCATTATTAAAAGATAGGGGCTGGGGATTTAGCTCAGCAGCATAAGCGCCTGCCTTGCAAGCTTGCAGTCATGAGTTCGATCCTCAGTACCCATTAAAAAAAAAAAGATAATGTTTGAAAGTGAGTATGATGTTAAGAAATACTAAAATGCTGGAATGCTGAAGTGAAGGTAGTAAGTGAGGTAATACAAGGGTACTTCTTTAGAATTTAGTCTATGACACAACATTTATTTCCAGTAAGTGATTATGTAAATAACAAACTTGACACTAGGGATGACCAATGGAAATCAGGATACTCTTTCACACTAAAGATTTGAAATTTCTTCTGGTATTAGAAACATTGACTGCCATTTTTGGTCAAATCCACTCAACCATTAAATAACCACATGCATTTGACCACTGCTTTGTTCAGATCTCTGAGCTAAGGACTATATGCAGAGAACATTTACAACTACATTACTATCATGGAAACTGCAGAATTACGATTGCTAGGCTTTTGAAATCCATGAGGTAATAAGTTTGTGTCACATTTTTAGAATTATAAAGGACTGGCAAACATTTTGTGAATAATTTACAAACAGATTCCCATCTACCAATATGGCAGCATTTTATGGCACCCTCAGAAAAAGTGATAGAATAATATTTAACAGGAAAACTTTATGATAAACCAGCAAGGGTGCTTAAACATATATTTACAGAAAATTATAATTCAACAATGTATATACATAGTTGGTGTGTATGGGCCTATGTGTATACATGCATGTGTATATCATTATTATACATTACCAGTTACTGGTAGCAGATACTAACCATTTCATTTTATTTTTCCTATTTAACTTTTTATTGAGTTTGCTGTAAATCCACATGCAGTGTTAAGAAATAATACCTAGAGAACACATTTATCATTTTTCCAGTTTCCCCAATGGTAATATCTTGAGAAACTATGAAACTACATCATCACTAGTTCACCAATATTGACACCAACAAGAAATGAGCATTTTCTATCACCGCAAAGATTCCATTAGCACCACCTTGGGCTCTTTGCCTCCTGGCAACAACTCTTTCTTCTCAATGTCTGTGATTTTGCTACTTCAAGAACTATAATAGCCTGAAATCCTTTGAGGTTAACCTTTACTTTTCCTTTTTCTTTTCTTTCTTTCTTTTTTTTTTTTAGACTACAAAAAAATCTCTGAACAGTGCATAAATTGTGTTTCAATAGTTCAATACTTTCGTATGCTGAATAATATTCCATGGCATGAATGTACAACAGTTTGTTTAACCATTTACCATTAAGGAATTTTATGCTGTTTCCTGTTGTTTGCTATTAAGAATAAAGCTGTGATTTTTAAAATACATGGTCTTTATCAAGTTGAGGAACTATTTCCTCTTTTTGTGAAATTTTAAAACTATGAAAAAATGCTCAATTTTGTGAATTTTGATGCATCAATTAATATGCTCATGTGATTTTTCTTTTGATGTGGAGTTTTGGAGTTTCAGGATTACAAATTCAATTTCTTTGTGAATACACAACAGTGAATATGTAACAGTGAATATACAAATTCAATTTCTTTAACTACTCAAATTATGTTTCCCAATATGGTGTTTTTTTTTAACTTTGTCCCATTTTGTCTAAATTATCAAGTTCATAGGTATAGAGTTGTTTGTAGGTTTTTATTACCCTTTTGACTTCTGCAGTGTCTAGAATGATACTCACTTTTAAGTTTTTGATATTGGATAATTTGTGTCCACATTTCTTCTTTGTCAGTCTTGTTAGTTGTTTGTCAATTTCATTTCTCTCTACAGAATCATGCTTTTCTTATTGTTTTCTCTATTTTTCTGTTCATATTATTGATTTACATTCCTATCTTTATTTCCTTTTTGATGTTTTTATTTTTCTAATTTTTTAGGTAGAGTTTAGATCATTGATTAAACTTTTCCTCTTCTAATACATGCATTTAGTGCCATATATTTCCCTGTCAGCATTGTTTTAGCTCACTATGTCCTACAAGTTTGATATGTACCATTTCATCTTTACCTAGTCTAATACATTTTAATTTCCCTTAAGATTCATGGATTATTAGAAGTGTCTGAATAATTACAGTTTTTAGAATTCGTTGGCTTGCATTATGTTTCTATCTTAGTTAGCTTGCTATAGCAAATTCAGTATGGCTTATTTAGAGAAATTCAGTTGAAAGAAGGGAAAATTTATTTTGGCTCACAGATTCAGAAATTTGCATTTGTCATTACTTGGCTGGTCCATTGTCATCTGTTGATGAGTGTAGACAGTCCATGATTCACTCATCTCTCAAAGGCCCTACCTCCGAACACTGGTGATTGGAGATCAAGCCTTTAACACATAAGCTTTGGATGGCACAAAACCATAACAGATCCAACCATAACAAGCCTAGAACATAGGTAAATTGATATGGTTTCCACTCATAACAAATATGTATTCTGCTCTTGTTGGGTAGAGTGCTGTTGTTGCCTATATATTTTGATTATATATCTTTATTAGTTCTTGCCCTTGAGGTTGTTGTTGAGTTTTCCTGTATCTTTGCTGACATTCTGCCAGTTGGGGTGTTGAAGTCTCTGACTAGTATTCACTTCATATATTTGGCCACACTGAAATTTGATATCTACACATTTTACATTTTTATGACTTCTTGGTAGACTGATGCTTGTTTTTATTTGTTTTTTAAGAAAACTTACCAGAGGCAGAGGGATAACTTTCTTGGACAATGTTTAGGGTAGGTTTGCTAGGGACAAATTCTTTTAATTTTGCAACATCTCATAATAACTCACTTCTTCATTCTTGATTATGTATTTTAGCTGTTACACTTTTGGTGGTTCATTGTTATTATATTTGAAAAAAATATCATTCGCTCCACAATTTCTGATGAGAAATTCGCTGTCATTCAAATTGTTTTTCCATTTATAGATAAGTTTTCATTTTTTTCTTTAGTATGGCAATAATTTTTTTTGTCTTTAGTGCTTAGAAGTTTAATTTTGATTTACTTTGCCATGTATTTCTTCATGCTTTTACTGTTTGAACTTTGCTCAACTTTGTGGATCTATAGGTTCATGGCTCTTTTGAATGTGGAAGATACTCAGCCTTTATTAATTTGAGTATATTTTCAGACTTGACCTCCTTCTCTGATCTCAAATGAAATTAAATTTTTATTACTATTATTATTTCTTTTTTAAAGTCTGTTTTCTCTATTATTCACACTGAGTAATTTCTACTGCTCTGCCTTAAAGTTCGTGGTTTCTCCCTTCTGTTCTTTGCATGCTTTTGTTGAACTCAAACTTACTTTCTGGTTTAATATCAATCACTGTAATTTTCAATTATCAAATTTTCACTTGATTCTTTTTTGACATTTCTTTCCTGAAGCTGTGGATTCTTTCATTGTTTTGAGGTATTCATAATTGGTAAGCAAAGCAATTTAGGCAGTGGCTACTTTCAAGGTCTTTTTTAAACACTAACATTTCTGTCACCCTAATGTTGACATCTATTGGGTACATTTTTAAATTAACTTTTAAATCTTCCTGATTATCAGTGTTATTATGGATTTTTCTATTGAAACCTGGATGTTTGAAATGCTGAATCTTAAGTTTTCCATTTTAGCTTTTTATTCCAACATTTCTGGCAGGGATGTGGGACAGGACACAAGCTGATTACTACCAAGTTGGAAGAGTAGTATTATTACTTTGCTTGGGCTCTACTGACCCCAGAAGAGGAATGCCTCATCTATAGAGACAGCTGAAGCTCCAGCATCCCTGAGGCCTTCACTACTACCTCCTTGGAAGGTAATCAGATCCTCACTACTGCCCCCTATCCCCAGATTGTCTATGCTAACACCACAGACTGGGTGGCTTCCATCCCACTGGGCAGTCTCTCCACTGAGCTTCCTCTGACTCCATTCCAGTGGAATCAAATATCTCTTTACTGCTAGAAGGGATCCAAATCCAGCTTCCCATGTGGTCTCTGCTGGTACAGTGAAGATGCGGGTCCCAATGCCTTATTTAACCCAACTACAACCATTATTTGGATGAATTTGTTTACTTATTATCTGCTAACCATTTTTTTTTTCAGGTTTTGCTGAAGTCAAATAATTATTTTTGCTGTATGCCTCCAAGTCTTAATCTAAAATTTGCTGGAGATTATCCCTTTCCACCTTGTTTGTATTTGTTTCAAAATCAATTTCTCTCTTTTTTTTCTCTCTCTTAAACTGAATACACTATACTCTTTCTGATTCTGAACTCAAAATTCTAACTGTTCAAACGTTTGAAGGAATGAACACGTTTCTAAGAAAGCCTAGAAGGCTTTTTATAAATTGATACAGATAACTTATACTTCTTTCTTCCCATAAATTTTCATGTACTCCCTACAGAACTGATTCCCTGCCTACGGTTTCATGGAAAGTCTTTACTTAAAAGAGAATTTCACAAAATAATCCACACTAACATGCAATCACTGAACTATGAGGAAAATTTTTTCTTGAGTATCTGTTATCCTCTGTCACTATGTTTCTGTTGTTTACTTATTTTTTGAACACTTCAGTTTTTTTTAATTCTGCTTTTAAAAGCTTTTCTTAAATAAGTATCTTAGTGCAGCAGTGGCATTACCTAACCTCATGCTGATGCTGTGTTCACAGATAACACTTTTTAATGCTTCAAATACATATGAACCCTTCTAACTTTTATAGGAAGACTTTAAAATTTTATAACCTACATCGAATTGCCAGATAATTTTAAAAATGTATTTATGAAAAAAGTGAAATACAATTAGTTCTGGAAAGATAAAGAAGATATTATTATTAGAAACCATACAAATAATGATATCTTGATTGAATAACTTTTAAAATAAGCAAAAATGCTATTATACTGTTAATAATCTTTAGGAAAGTTCTGTATTTGTGAAAAAGGAACTACTGTAAATTTTATTTCATGTTTTAAGATTTTTTACCCTGATTTATTATAAATAATATAAAGCAAATAAGGAACCATAAATCAAACTAGATTTGTGAGGAAATGCAATTAAGATTTGCCTGAATGGTGGGGGCAATCTGTAAACCAATTAGGAAGAATGGATGTTGCAGCAGAATGCTTTTAATAAAAGCTAATGCACTTGGGAACCAAGATATTGAATGCAGTTTGAAATGACTTCAGATGATAGAGTACTTTATATGCCTACATTTATTGAATGTAGTATAATGGATTTAGGACTTAGATCACAGTTTCTGTCATATGGCCACAAAACTAATAATAATAAGCAGGAAAGAATTTAAAGCTCTCTGAAATTCTTCATACTGTTTGAAAATTTTCTTTTCATTATTTTTATTCTTTAGCATAAGCTGGTGCTACAAAAAGACTTTTTAATGTCAAGTAGGAAATCTATTTCTGTTACTTTAACTGATCCATTTAGCTACCCCACTCAAACACTGACACAGTACCATACAAAGAAATTAACTCTCAACTTATGTAAGCTTCAACCTGAAATTTTGATTTATTAAAGCATTATCAGGTGGGGACTATAGCTCAGTAGCATAGCACCTGCCTGGCAAGCGTGAGGTCCTGAGTTTGATTCCAAGTACAAAAAAAAAAGCACTGTCATTATGCAGATAGTGGTCAAGGCTCATACTGTCTGAGTTATTCAGTTAGCCCCAGGACTGGTGCATTTGTTGCCATCAGGTCAGGCTTCTGAGTAAAAAGTTCTGTAATTCAGTGTTTGCACCATTTGCCAGTTGTAATGATTTTAATATATTAGAAATTCTGCAATACCTATAGTCACCAATTTCCTTAGAAAATGATACAAAATTATCACAAGAAGCAAATTTTAGCACAATAGAAGATGAGGCACCTCAATAGTAACAGAAGTGAGCTCATATTACCAGGGAGAGTGATTATAAGAAGCTTGAGCAATATATTAACTTAATAATATAAGAGCATATTGGGATAGTAATATCTAGAAAAGATGTGTCTTATTTGTCACATACATATCTATTTTTAATAAAATCAAACACTATTTTTCTGGCCCTGAAGCAAGGCCAGCAGATTGCTGTAGCTGCTGGTTTCAAACAGGAGCCTAAAGAGAATTCTTTCTGTGGTCTGATGGCCATTTCAGAACTTTGGTCAATTCAGTCTAAAGAAATAGCAGGTGAGTATGGCGGACTTTAGGGGGCCTGCAGGGGAGAGACCCTGGTGCCTCGGGACCTGCACCGTGCAGTTGACTCGGGGTGCCGGGAAAACAAGGAGCTCTTCCCCTCTCTGGGGGGTGGCTCAGAGTGTGGCCGACTTTCGGCAGCCTGAAAGAGAGAGACCCTGGCGCATCGGGACCTGCACTGTGCGGTTGACTCAGGTTGCCAGGAGAACAAGGAACTCCTCTCCTCTCTGGGGGTGGCTGAGAATGTGGCAGACTTTCGGTAGACTGAAGGAGAGAGACCCTGGTGTGTTGGGACCTGCACTGTGCAGTTGACTCAGAGTGCCGGGAGAACAAGGAGCTCCTCCCCTCTGTGATTCTGCGGCTGTGATTCTGCTGGTGGGCAGGCTGAGAATCGGACATCTCATGTCAACCTGTCCCACGCCCCCCCCCCCCAGCAAGTGGGAGCCAGTTAACTACACATCTTGTGAAAAAATTGGCTATGTATTTAGTATGACTTCCCCATGTGCAAGATATGGACAACGATTTGGAAGGAAACAAGAGACAATATGACAGATAGTGAAGATCCCTGGTTGTATAGCTTTGAAATTTATGCTTTCTTAGGTCCACTTCTGTTCTGGTTTGTTGTGTTTAATTTTACCCCCCTTAAAATAAAATTTAAAAAAATATATATAGATAGATAGATATATAAAGAAGAGAGGAAAAGAAAGTGCTCTAAAGGATATAACTGCATGTATGTTTAAGTGTGTAAGATAGCTGACCACATTACTCTTTTTGTTAGATTGTTGAGCAGAACTGTTAATAGTCTCACTGTTTGAATGTCTACTTTGTGTGCTTTAATTTTGTAACTTGAACAACTATTTCCAATGATGACAGTATGTAACTTATCAAGTGGTGATTTCTTAGTGTTTTTGTTTTTGTTTTGTTGTTGTTCTTGTGGTTCTTTTATTTTTTGCCTTTGGAATTCTGTATTATTTTTTGCCTTTGGAATTCTGTATTGTCTCTCTTTTTCTGTTTTGTTTGGTTGTTTTCTTTTTTGTTTTTTCTCTTTAAATAAAATTTTTTTTTAAAACCACTATTTTTAACAGTGAGTGGCAGAGAAAGCCACGTCATTTACTTTAGGAAGGTTGTTCAATTTCATTTTGTCTTGTTTTGGTTTGGTTTTTGGTTTTCTGAGAAAGGATCTCGCCATGTAGTTCAGGCTGGCCTTGAACTCACAATAGCTGAGACTGGGCTTGAACTCATGAGGATTCTTCTACTCAGCCTCCCAAGAGTTGAGATTTCATGCATGTGGCACCACATCCAGCTAAGAAGGCTGTTTTGTTAAGATCTAAAAACAGGTATCTGTAAACAAGAAACTAGTATCTCTGCACCCTGTTGTTTCCATTTGTATCCAAAATCTAAAAAAGAAGAACTGGAGTGAGAAGCAGGTAGAGTCAAGATGGAACTGTTCCCAAAGGCCTTAAATTAGTGTAGCATCAAAAATAATGACAAAATTCCTTAATATTCCATTCAGTGTTTTACTAACATTATTGATATTCATTTTCAACAAAACTATAGGAAATGATTTTATGAAGAAATCAAAGACTTTGGCAAAATATAAAAGAATTATTTAGGCTACATGACTAGTTAAATGTGAAGCGCTAGAGTCAGCGCTCAGACTTAGATTTCAAGACTATAAAGTTGAAAAGGAAAGAATGGAAAAGAAAAAAAATTGTGAAAAGAAAGAAAACATGGAAACAAAGCTTTTGAAAATGTAGAGGGTGAAGAGGTTGAAGGGAGAGTAGGGGAATGGGAAACAAGTCAAACAATGTACAGGTACAAATTCTCTGTGATGAATGTGATCACTACGATTAACTAAAATGTTCCAATAAAATCTGATTAAAAAAATAAAATAGTATATTTGTATAGTATATATATATAAATAAACTAGACTATCAAATAAACTGAAAAATTTCTTATTGAATTTTTAAGTCAATTATAATTCTATCATTTATAATTCTACCAACTATTAATAATTTTGTGTTTTTCCCCTTCTAAACTTTCTAAAAACATACACAGGATATTTTATAATTTTGATCTTTTCATATAGTACCCTTTTTTACAGAGTGTAATATATTCTGCTATTGCGATTGATGTTAAAATTTCATTTTTCATATCTAAGCAACATTCTGATATCTGTTTGCAATTATATTGGAATTTATATTATTTCCATATTTTTCTGTTATAATTACATTAAATATTTCAGGCATATGACATTTTCTATGTTTTATATTATTTTCCTCAGATTGAGTCACCACTTGGTAAGGTAAAACTTAGGTGCATTTCATGACTTAATATACATTATTTGCTAAGTGAAAAGGAGAGGGCCAGGGACTTAGCTTAGTGGTCCAAGCTCTTACCTGGTAAGTGCGAGGTTGGGAGTTTGATCCCCACTACCAAAAAAAAAAAAAAAGTAAATTATGAAGAACAGATCTTCCTACCTTTTAGATTATTCTGGTCAATATTTGGCACATTTTAGTATACGTGCTATATACACACATTTGTGAATATCTGTTCCACATATTTTCTATTTTAGTATCAATTGGCATGTACTGTTTATATTGAAATATATCAAATAATTGTTAAGCTTATCAAAAATATTTCTTTATTGTCATTGTTTTCTATTTTACTTGTTCAGCATTTAAAAGTTCTGACATTTTTTATGACAGTCTCCTTTTCTTTTATTTGTTCTTTTTGCCTCCAACTTTTCCTTCTCTACACCATTCCTCAGTGTGTTACACAATGAATATTCTTCTTTATTGTATTTTAAAGAAGATAAAACCAAGGAAAATAAAACAGAATAAAACCAATCAAAACAAACCAGTGTAAGAGATACAGGACTTCAAAAAACTATCAAATCAGCAATAGTTACCATAATGCCTCCTTTCTTCAAAATAGCTGCAGATACCTTCAGACATAGTAAAAATCAAACAGAACAGAACCAATAAAAACAAAACAATGAATGCAATAAAGGATTTCAAAATAAGACAATATCAAACCCAAAATGGCTACCATAATATGTCTTGTTATCCCTGAAATAGCTGCTCATACCATCACATATAGCAAAATCAAACAAAACAAAACAGACTAAAACCTAACCCAACAAAACAATGAAAACAATACAGGACTTCAAAACAAGATAATAGGGAATTCACAATGGCTACCATTTTCAGAAAGAGATACCCCCTAGACGCCACACTGTGTACCATTATCCTTTGAATAGAGGATCAGACCACTGACCCTAGACCTGCAAGGTCAGTGGAACACCAAAACACCACAAGCATCAACTTGCATTTCACCTCAATAGCTATCATCACAGCCTGGGTTTCTCCAGATCAGCCAGTGGCTTATGGGGGAGGGGATGAATATTCTAATAGATTAATTAAATCATATCTCTCATCTGCTTAAAATAATAACTGATTTCCCACTGACGTGCTCCACAAAGACACTTGCAAACTGACTGTCAACCTCTACAGTCCTCCCTGCACAGGCACCCAGCATCTGTCATGCGAAGATCAAGGCAGTCACAAATGTGTCCTATTCCTCTTTCATCTCCAAGATTTCCCTGTGCTATCAGTTTTTATTTCCTATTCATGTCACACCCCTTGTCCCCTCCTTCAACTACTGACTAATTACTCCAAACTCCAAAACTCAATTCACACCTCACCTCTCGGAAAAAACATTTTCTACCAAACTATGTCTCTACCTTAGCGTGGGATTGGATATATCCTCAAATTAGGCTTGCAGTGCCTGTGAGAAAAAACAATTAAACTTGGCTAGTGGACAAGTGAACAACACCTAGAAAATATTAAGGGAGGGGGGGTCTAGGCCAGTAGTGGCGAACCTATGACATGTGCATCACAGTGGGCTGTCTGTATCATTGAAAGCTCTAAAGCATCCACCACCACTAGTCTAGGTTATTGGCAAAATTCAACTGTGATACTGTAGGTTTAATCTATGAAAACTAGCAGATTTTTTCCTAAAGGATTCTCTACATTGGAAAAAGGTGAGGAATCCAAGGCATTACTGTTACAGGCCGCTGAGCTAGTTAGAAATATTATAGGCAGTCAGACAGGGCTAGACCCTCAAGGAAGCTGGCACAGAGGACCAAATGTATTGTGACCTTGGAAGAGACACACACCTGCTGTAGGCCAGATCTCAAAACAGAAGGCAAAATAAATGTAACCACACCCTAAGGATAAACATTAGGGATTAGGTATGGATTACCTTGAGAAGCCAAGAATCACCATCCCAATCCCCTCCAGGAAGCTCACTGATCCTTAAGCATGCTTGTTTTCTACAAGACTTGTTTCCCCATTTGTCCCTAATTTGGTTAATTTTACCTAAACAATTACTCTGATTGGTTGATCATAGTTCTGTCCTACCTCATGCCTGTCTGCCTTGTGAGTTCCCAGTTTTCCCCATTTTAGACCTGCCTCACTGCATGGTTTTACTCTATAAAAAAATCCCTAGAAAAGATAGACTCTTTGGCAACCCACTTGGGACCCCTTCTTTCTCTCTCTCAGAGAGATTTCTTTCTCTCAATAAATATTTCTGCTCTTAACCTCCAATGTTCCAAAAATTCATTCTTCGATTTTAGAGAACACGAACTCATACCAGACATATAATAGGTCAGGAATTTTGTTCTCCTATATCATTTCCTTGATACCTGAAAATATGTAGTCTCTAAATAAGGCACAATTGTAGCAAGAAAATGGGAAAGATGGAAATCAGTGAATAGGAGAGGAGTTATTGTTCTTGTTTTTTAATAATATAGAGAGGTCAAGTAAGAAGAAGACTGCTATCCATCTGAAAATTAAAAAGCAATAGGGGAAAGATGGAATGGAAGTCAGGCTGTAATACACTGAGAAGAAGTAGGGTATAGGAATGTAAAAAGAGATATGTTCTACAGGAACTATCCTATCCTATAGGATGTCAAAATCTGAGCTCCTAGCAAGATATAACTGTTGAAGTAGGCAATATTAATGTATTGGGGACCACACATTCACAATGGTTATTTTTTCATACTTCCCTAAAGAATAAATGGAGGATTAGGATTATGGTGTCACTCTTTTGAGGCTTCCCATTAACTCTTGGGGTGGGCCATCCCCTCCCACCCACTAAGACTAAACTAAGACTACTACTAAGGTGAAAAAGATTACTCCAGAGCAAGATCCTTCTGAGCATAAGGTCTTCTCCTCTTGAGTCATTGCAGGATTATTCATTGCCTGCACTGCCATCAACCTCTGAATCGTCTGCTAACCCTTCTTAACATTGTATACACCCATTGTGTTGTACACACCCAATAAATAGTGGCTGGTTTGGCATATCTGGGTCTTTGCCCATCCTAAAGCACTGACCTCCCAGCCTCCATCATGCGTTACTCCATTTATCTCAGTTTCTTATCTTTCACCTCATACAGGCAGTTGGGGATCTTGGCCAGGTCCCCAATATTAATGGTAATTAAAAATGAGGAAGGAGAAGAAAATCAGTGGATCATAATACTGAATTCAAAAATTATCTAACCACTTATGGAGCCAGAATAGTTTTAGGAATAGAATATAAATGTATAACTAATACATTTACATAAAAGTACCAGAGGAATTTGTGAAGGATAGTACAGATTTTTTTGGTGTTAAAAACTCAAAAATTACGAGGTACAATGGTGCATGCCTACAATCCCAGAACTCAGATGGCTGAGGCAGGAGGATTGTCACAAGTTAGAGGCCAGCATGGAATACATAGTGAGCTCAAGGCCAGCCTGAATTATATAGTGAGACTGTCTCAAAAAAAAAAAAAAAAACTCATAAATCTGAATACAAGGATATATAGTCACATAAATTAAAGTGTTTCTTGGAAACAGAGTCAGAAAACTAGTTCTAAAATAGATTTTACCTATAATGACAAGGCACTAGGCTTGCAAAAGACAAGTCGAATATATTATCTCCAATTAGATATCATTATGGAGAAGAGATCAGAATATATCCAACATCTGCAATAGAAATAAGAGTATGATAAACACCATAAAAAGAGTTCTGCATAATCAGGAGGCAAAGCCTTTGGATTTGAAGACATTGTTCCTTTTCCTTAGAGAATATTATTCAGTCTTTAAAAAGTGCTTACGTGGGCTGGGGATGTAGCTCAACAGCATAAGCGCCTGCCTGGCAAGTGCAAGGTGGTGAGTTCAATCCCCAGTACCGCAAAAAAAATAAAATAAAATAAAAATAAAAATAAAATAAAAAGTGCTTACATTTTTCAATGATCTCAAATAGAAATCTATTGTAATTCTCCATAAAGCCTAATTATGTACAATTTTAATTAGAAACATTATCATAGAATTATATTTGCCATTCACTAGAATTGTCTATTTATAAACTTCATAGATAGTAGTGACTAAACCAGAATTAGTCTGAATTTTCTGTGTATTTCTTACATTTAAGTAATTATCAATTATTATCACTACTATGTAACTCAAAATTTCAATAAAGGATCAATACATTTTTTTCTCTCTGTAAAATTGGTCAAAATAAAAGCTGAATTTTTTATTATACAAATGAAGAAAGTTGGCTGAAAACCAGCGCTCTGTGATACTTAAATGAAACAATTTCATTTGGTCTAACATACTTGTAGAGACTAGACAACATATAATTAGCAGAAATAAAACCCTAATTAAAACTATATATATTATAATAAGCTACATTTAAATTAGTATTGCCATATGATTACAGAAAAACTAATATTTTATAATGCAGTTTTTCAGATAGGTACAAAGAAAAAGGTACAATGGCAATATAAAATAGTAATACATAGTAAAAGTATGAATATTTACATTTATAGATTTAGAAAGCCTTGGTACTAATCTTAGCTTTTCTGGTTGACATTCTGTCGTACTTTGTCTTACTTCTGAAAGGAAATAAGAAGGTAGCATTTGAATGGAGTGGACCAGCTGCCTGCAATTAGGGCAAATGAGAAGCACCTCTTAGCATCGCTTCCTTCTGAGTCAGAAGAAAAAATTTATTGATTGTATTCTAAAATTCTGCTTATTTCTCTATAATCTAACACACTTATTTATAAATAAAACAAATACTGAGGACATGCAATATTGTCAGATAAGTCTGATTCTTTTAGAGTGAAGAAGAGCATTAAAGTGCACATAAACTGTTTTATTTATTTTTATGGTGCTGTGAGTTGAACCCAGGGAGCAATGAGCTATATCCCAATCCTTTTGTTAATTTTTACTTTGAACAAGGTCTCACCAAGTGTCCAGTCTGGCCTGAAACTTGAAATCTGCCTGCCTCAGCCTCCTGAGTAGTTGAGCTATAGGCATATACCACGATGGGTCTCCTTGCTATACTCTTAATAAATTGAAATCCTTAGAAAATGGGACGGGGATTTAGCCCAGTGGCTTAAGCGCCTGCCTGGCAAGCGTGAGGTCATGAGTTCGATCCCCAGTACAAAAAAAAAAAATCCTTAGAAAACGTATCCCAGTAGACATTTCAAGGCTTTTTGTTCTCATCTCTACCACTTAGTGGCTACTTCCTTTTTAAATACACCAACTTTCTTTCAGACTAAGATCCTGTGACATGAATGTAGAGTTCACTTGATTTAAATACCCTTCTGCAACAACTTTCTCCTGTATGATACAAGGAAGCACCAAAGATTGTTGAGTAAATTAAGGTTATCTAATTTTAAATGTGTTGTTATACTGAAACATGTTTGGAACTGTCTTAGTTACTTTTCACTCTCCTTGCTGAAACAAAATATCTGATGCCTAAAGTTTAAAAAGGAAAGGTTTTTTTTTTTTTTTTTTTTTTTTTTTTTGTACTGGGGATCGAACTCATGACCTCACGCTTGCAGGCAGGCGTTTATACTGCTGAGCTAAATTCCCAGCCCCAGAAAGGCATATGTTTTATAGGTTGGAGGTTTTACTCTGTTCTCAGCTGGCTTGGAGGCAGCATGGCCTGGCAGGCCAGCCATTTATGGCCGGCTGCCAACAGCAAGGCACTAGACCACAAGAAAGAAACACATCTTTGCACCGTTACATTGTATGCTGGCTCCACCCTTAGATGGGTGTAGAACTTACATCACCAATCTGAGCGCTAGCCAATGAACCAGTCACAAATGCTAGATTTGGTCAGTCCATAATTGTATGAGGCTTGGGGGACAGTGACATAAACCATGACAGGAGCTAAGATTTTATTTTAAAACACTGTCTCTATAGTCTAATATTGTCTTGAAAGAAATGATTATTTCTCTCACATTATTTTTGTTTAAAAGAATAGGCAGTAGCCTGTAGTCCCAGCACTCTGGAAGCTGAGGCAGGAGGTTCATTGCAAGTTCGAGACCAGCTTGGACTACAAAGTGAGCCCAAAGCCAGAGCAAACTGTATAGCAAGACCTTTCTCAGAAAGACAGACACACACACATACACACACACTCACGAGAAGGTGGTAGTATTTCTTTAAATTATCCACTACAGGAGGTAAAGATTGATAGTCTTTCCTAACAAAACCAGATTAATAATTAAATAATAAAAAAGAAATATAGACAGTTCAAGGCTCAAAAAGTTTACTTAATAGCTGCCCTCAAAAAAAAAATAGCTGCTCTCTTCTTGAGCAAATATAGAAAAAGGTCACACATCTAAGTGTCCAAGTTCCTGCAATCAACTTGTCCCTAGAGAATGATCAGGTACTTCAATTTAAACTGTGCTATTTAGCATCTGTCTTGCAGAACTGATAAAATGCTTGAATGACAGAGACAGCTTGGCTAATACACTGTCACACCTAACACTAAGGCCAAAGAAATGAGCTGGCTCAATGTGAAAGGAGAATATAAATGGCAAGAGTTTAAAATATATTCCATTCCTCTAACACTTGTAAAGTTGAAACTATGGTAAGTCTTTATATTTAAGCAAGAACCTTCTACTTCTTGCAACAGAGTTACCTCTTACTGAATAATTAGAGGAAAATGTATGTTTTTGATATGTGAAGAGATTGTTACCATTTGCATCTCACATATCATGAATATTTTAATATAAAATTTGAAAATTCTGTGTGTAATGATGCAAACTGATATTATCCAGAAAGAGCCAGCTGTTAATAGAAAAAAATTTTAGGATTTTCTAAAATAAAGTGTGTCTATAGTGGTAAAATAATTCTACTTTCACATCAATGTACTGGTACTCTTTAAAATGAAGTACTTTGAAGTGTCATGCAGTTTAGAGCTATTAAATGCGCTGACTATGAATTAGAAACACTAATAATCAGACAAAAGAAGAAAAAAATTAGAAGAAACATCTATTGTCCATATAAAGAATACTTGCTATCACTTAACTGGAAAATAACATAATAAAAACAGTACATCAAAGTCCTATCAATCTGCTTTTTTATTCACCATCATCCTTTAAACAATGAAAGAAATGGTGAGAGGGAAAGAAGAAACAAAAAGTACCCAAATAGTATATTTTCTACCATAAAGACAGTAATGCATTCTTTGCTACTCATATGTCATGTGTTTTTGTTTCCATTTACTTTGTGTATATTTTTAGAAAATATGCAATTTTTTTCTGAGCTACCATCTTTGTGAAAGCAAGCTGAGGTTAACTCAGTTTGTAATCGAACTAAAACCAACAAGTTCACTGCGAGATTAAACTCCTAACCATTTCTCCATTAGTAATGAGCCTGACTTGGCCATTTGTCCAACCAGTCTAACTAAGGTAACTCATCAAGCTAGGAGTTTTACTAGTGGCTTCCTTTACCTCCAGAAGACTCCTTTCTTGGATAGCTGTTGATTATTAGGTACATAATTTGAGTAGAATTTATATCCATGACCTGATGTTAGATACGAGAATTTTATATAAACATTCCATATAGTTTTTTAATTAGTTTGGTACATTGTAGTACATGTAGTTGGCTATCATCTTGGGACTGAGTACATGTACGTAATAGAACTTGATTTTTTGTTTTTAATCCACTACCCTACTGCCTCCTTTCATCCTCTAATTCCTCCCCATTTCAGTTCTTATTGATATTATTAATCTTATCTTATGTTTATGACATATAATGTTTACATTCATTTAGTTTTTAGGTTTCCGTACATGGTATATCTTTATTCTTCTTATTTCCTTAAGTAATTTGTAGACATACAAACGTAGACATACAATCTGCATTCTTTTAGGAGTTTCCTCATATGTCTTTCCTATTTCTATTCCTTTTCTATTACTATGTCTTTCTTTAGGATATACAATGACATATGAGTAACCACAGAAAATAAGAATGGACTTTAAAACAGGAATACAGGAGGTAATGAGTCAAAAACGCTCTCATCCAGACCATTTTAGGTCCTTGCTGCCAAACAGGTGCTACATATCCGGTTAACATGATTTCCAGTATGAACCTGTCCTTTTTCTTCTTTTTTACTTTGGAAATCACACAAATACAATAAGATTTAAAAAAAAAAAACCTACAAATAGTTTGTTTTCAGAAGTGAATCTGACCATGCAAAATTATGGGAGGAGAAAAAGAGAAATGAAATAAGGTTAAAAAGAGATAGAGATCATTGATGGAATCTAAAAAATACTGAAAATCTTATTTCTGGGAGCTGGGGATATAGCTTAGCAGCACAGTGCCTACTTGTAAGTGCAAGGTACTGAGTTCAATTCCTGCTACCAAAAAAATCTTATTTCTGGTGAGGAAGACCTCATGAAGAACCAAATTTGTTTATGAATATAAATAGGGCACACAGCAGAAGTTCTTTCATATTTAGTAGTAGCCAGAGAGACAGAGGTAGAAGGCTCCCAAAGAAACCCATAAACAAAGAGTATTTGCAACCAGCATTATTTCCTGCAGCAGTTAGGGAGAAAGGATTTGGGTTACAAAATATACAGAGATGCTGCCCTCTAGATTTAGAAAACTACTGAAGCGAGTGTCTAGGAAAAGCGGACTCATTCAGTAATGGGTATTAAAATAAGACCTGGAATAGCATCAGAACAAAGATACTGTAAGAAAAATATTTTATCAATTGATGAAAAATGCCACAGATATTGTAACCAAATATCTTGCCCAAAATTTAAAATAGTCAGTGATGCATCTTCTACAGAAGAGAACTAAAAAAAATGACAGAAAAAAGATGATGATGCAGCAATAGATGAAACATACAGTGGCAGAACTCAGAAAACAAGTAGAAGTGAGAAACCCCAAACATGATGATGAAACTGGAAAACTTAAAAGAAAGGAAACACTGCAAAAACACACAGGATGTGGGTGAGAGAAATTTGAAAATGAGCCTTGTGAAAAAGTAATATCTGTCAAAGGAGATCTTCCTTATAATTACTGAAGTCCCCAAAGAAACTCCAATGAAGAACAAAACCCAAATATTACAAAATAAATTTTAATAATGGTTTGAAATACAAAGTTAACTACCTAAAATACATTTAGAAAATTTTCTTAAAAATATTATATCTGAGGTACAGTGAAAACTAAAGCAAAAAATTTCCCCAAAATATGCTAGTGAATTTACTAGAATTTAAAAAAGGATTTTTTATATGACTCAGTAGAAACATCAAGTTACTTTTTTTTTTTTTTTTTTTTTTTTGGGCACCGGGAGTTGAACTCAGAAACTCGCTCTTAGCAGGCAAGAGCTGTGCCACTGAGCTACATCCCCTGCCCTCATCATGTTACTTTTAAGAGTCAGGTTGACTTTGTGTTTCCTGTCCAATATTTTCTAGCCAGAAGAAACTGCAGAGATTCACCAGAAAGGATAAACTAAAGTATGTATGTCCAGGGAAACTGTTCTAGTATGTAAAGAGTTAGAGACAGTTATAAAACTAAAATTACTTAAAACTATAGATAATTAGTTCTAGAAATGTGAAATTCAAAGAAAATTGTTGCTATGATAATAGACAAAATTGCTTGAGGACAAAGGATATTCTTTTTCAGGGGGGTACTGGGACTCAAACTCAAGACTGTGTGCTTGCCACATAGGAATTGTGCAACTGAGGTATATTCCCAGCCCACAAACAACATTCTTTAGTGTGGACCAGGGAGACATTTTATAGAATGATTGTGTTGAGCATCCATATAAATAACTATGGAACTCATAATTTATCATTGGGTGGTGAATATTACAAAACATATATGCATATATCATATATGTCAATGATGCAAATAATAAAACACAAATTGGGAGACAGATGAGAAAGGGGGTAGGAAGCAGAGAAAGTTTGCTCTTTGTTTAATGCACAATCATTGAGAGTCAAAGGATATCAGTGAGAGAATGACTTTTTTTTTTTGGTCTTTTCGAGACAGGGTTTCAGTATGCAGTTGAGGCAGTTGAGGCTGGCCATGAACTCACTTTATAGCCCAGGCTGGTCTTGAACTTGCAACAATCCTCCTGCCACAACCTCTCGAGTGCTGGGACTGCAGGAGTGTGCCACCATGGCCCGCTTTCCAACTATTTTTAATTGGACCAAGGTAAACATAAAGAAGTGAATACTCAATAAAATCAGACAGTGCTGTATAGAGGAAGATGAGAAAAATGCTTATTCTTTTCATTGCTCACATTAGAACATAGCATTATATTAAAAAATAGGATTATGCATGTTACACAGTTATAAAGACAACCAAGAAATCAAAAGAAATATGCACACACTTAAGTGAACAAAGAAAATAAGTAACAGAGAAATGTACAAAAAAGAGAACAGAGCCCACATCAAACATCTTAGCTATCAATAAATATAAAAAAGAGTTAAATAAATGTTTTTTTGGTTCATAAAGGAAAATAATCTCTATTCTGAACCAAAGTGATTAAACTATCATTTAAAAAACGAAAAACTGGGGCCGGGGATTTAGCTCAACAGCACAAGCTCCTGGTTTGTAAGCATGCAGTCATGAGTTCGATCTCCGGTACCAAAAAAGGAAAACAAAACTCTAGTGAGAAAGTGCAAAAAGCCCCAAATGTAGTACCACACTTTAGGGCTGGGGATTTAGCTCATTGGCATAAGTGCCCCAGCCTGGCAAGCTCAAGGTCATGAGTTTGATCCTCAGTACCAAAAAAAAAAAAAAAAAAAAAAAATGTTGAATAAGAATAACTCAGTACCACACTTAATGGGAAAATACAACATATTCATACTTAAATTGAAAATAAGGATATCTTCTATTGCACTTATTGTTTGATACTATTTAATATCTCAGTGGCATTATTAGCCAATATAGTTGGGTAACAGGAAAAGAAGGAAATAAAGAGCAGGAAAGATGACATAAAATTGAACTCTTTAAAGATCATTTGATAAAAGATCTCCTCAAAAAGCACTGAAAAATAACAATCTAGAAACTTAGGTAATCAAATGAAAAATCAATATGCAGGAATCTATAGTTCTTATATGTAAAACTAACTAGAAGACATAATAAAAGTAACTTTCCCCAAACAAAATATATGGAAATTTCAAATAAATACACAAGATAGTTTCTCCTATTTGAGGTAAATTAAAGTATAAATACAATGTGAGTAAAATCAAGAAGATTTGAAACATTAAAAAAATAGTTTGTGATAAAAAGCTTGCACATAATTATAGATCAGAAACTAATTTTATTAATTTAACTCATAAGCAACACAATTTTAACAAAAGTAAAATTTCAGGGGTGGGGATTTAGCTCAGTGGCTTCAGCGCTGCCTTGCAAGCACTCAGTTGTGAGTTCAATCCCCAGTACCAAAAAAGAAAAAAAAAGTAAAGAAAAAAGTAAAATTTCAGTTTTCTTTTTAAAAATCAACAAAATGAGTCTATGGTTTACGTATAATAATAAACAAATAATATTACCCAAGAAATCTCCAAAAAGAATCTAATATTTGCAGATAGAAGGATAGAATGCTGCCGGAAAAAGAATCTAGCTATAGCCCAAGTAACTATACCCATTTCATAAACCACAGTTTTACTTCAAAGTAATAGAGTAAACACTGATGACTCATTAACTTGTGTTGGGATATATGGAGTCTGTTCAAGAAATATAAACCTGGATTAATTCTTCTCAATTTATAAGAGTTAGTTTCAAAAGACAATATAAAATGAAAAAGACAAAAAAGTATTCTAAAAACAATACATGCTGGGCAGGGGATTTAGCTCAATGGCATAAGCACTTGCCTGCCAAGCACAAATGTGAGTTCGATCCTGGTACAAAAAAAAAAAACGCCTTGCATATGCTGCTCTCACCTTTTTCCTCTTTTTTCTTTGCTTTTCCTCTCTGTTTCTCTCTCTCTCTCTGTCTCCCTCTTATCCCCCCTTGCGCACTCTCTCTGTCTTGATTACCTTTCTCTCGTGGCTGGGACAAAATACCCAACACCCAAAATTAAGGAAGGAAAAGTTTACTTTGCTTACAATTTTTGGAAGTTTCAGTCCCTAATCAGCTGGCTGCAAGGCAGGGTGACATAGCACTGGGGCAACACTTCAAGGCAGCAGCCAGAGCAAAAGGCAAACAAGCCTCTTCTCCACTCTATTGTACACAGGTCTCACCCCCCACCCCCGCAAAACCTCCCTCACCCACAAAAGTCTCTGTGCCCTCCTCTGAAGCTGGGATAAGAATATTTACAAAGTAAGGATTCTGGCTCCCTGCTGAGTCTCTCAAAATTTTCAAATTGACATAAGGTATCAACCATAACACCCTCCCTGGCTCTCTGGCTCTGTGGCTCTCTTCCTCTTTCTCTCACTCTCTCCCCACTCCCCACCCTGGAAACCCAAACTCAGGGCCTTTACCCTGAACAGCATCCCCAGCCCCACCCCTCTTTTGAGAAAGGTTCTCCCCAAATGGCCAGTTTACTCAAACTGCAGTCAAATTTGCACTTAGCCTCCCAGAGTACTGGGATTACAAGGACACACAACCAGACTCAGCTTTGTTTTAGTTCTAATCTCATGTGTTACTTTCACCACAATTCTCTCTGCACCAACCACACAAACTTTCCTTAGTCACCTCAAGTATATTCTTTCAAACATCTGACTAACTCTTTAGTTCTTTTAATGTCTGTCTAATCTCCCTTTCTAATGAGCTCTACCGTAACCATCTCACTTAACGAAACAACTTCTCCACTCTGAACTCCAAACACCTATACCCAGTTTTGTTTTTTCTTTTTTCCATGTTATTCTTTCTCTTCTAACACACTATAGAATGTACCTATAATGCTCATTGCTTTTAAGCTTTCTACCTCAGCTAAATTATAAATTCCATAAGAGATCATTGTTAGTGTGTTTCTTGTTAGATAAATACTGCCAAAAAAGAACAGATGATCAATAAATATTTGTTGAAGGAATGCATTAAATAATTGGAACATATGTTCAAGGTGACATTATTGATGAATAAGAGTAGGTTGTGTTATTCAACATATAATACTCAGATGACTGGATATTCACAGAAAAGGTAAAATCATATCTCTATCTCAGAACCATACATAAAATTTGATTATACATGATGAAAGGCTTCTATATTAAAGGCAAAAATGATAAAATTATTAACAAAAATGTAGAATTTTTTCTCCATAATTTTGGAGTAAGAAAGGATTTCTTTTTTCTTTTGTTGTCTTTTTGAGACAGTTTCACTATGCAGTTCAGGCTGGTTTTAAACTCACTTTGTACCCCAGGCTCTTGAACTCACAACTATTCTCTTGTCCAGCTTCCTGTGTGCTGGGATTATAGGTGTGCACCACCACACCCAGTTTGAGAAAGAATTTCTTAAAATTATTACTCATCAATGCGTAAATTACAAGGGAAAGACTGATAAACTTGTCTATATTAAAATTAACAATGCTTATTCATAAAGAGACACATTTAAAAAGTTAAATCAAACCATAAAATCAAAAGAGAAATGTACAAACCTAATTCACAAGCAAATTTGCATTCAATATATATAAATATTTCAGTATGTCAACAAGAAAAATACAAACAATCCAATAAAAGAGCAATAAAATAATCCAATAAAATAATCCAATAGTAAGTCAATAGGAAATTAATAATAAATATCCAATAAACAAATTACAATTTTCAAAACTATTAATAATCTCAGGGTGCAAAAAGAGCATTAATAAAACATTTTTATGATGTCCGATGATAAAAAATTCTGCTACTACGGAGTGTTAAGAAGATATATGGAAGAATAGGAAATCTTACTCCTGGGACATAAACTGATTTGGCTACTTAGGAAAACATTTGGTGTTTTCTAGCAAAGTTCATATACAAAAATACATTACCCAGTGACCAACCAATTGCATTCACAGGAACGTATCCTACAGAACCGCTTACATGTGTTTGTCTTCTTTCTCAGTAAGAAAGTGTACAAGGAGATATTTATGAGAATGTACAAGCAGCATCATTTTCAAAAGAAAAGAGGAAACAACACAATGATCCTTAATAAGTAGAATGGGTACCTAATTATAGCATTTCCATAAGACAGGCAGTAGAGGTACAAATGAATAAGCCTTTCTAAAGCTGCTGTTTCTTAATTTCTAGCTTAATTTCTTTAAAACTTTAACTCTAAAACCATCACCATAAATTTGCCAAAGGATGTGCTTCAAAAAGGAGCACATCCTTGGCCATCCTTTGGCCATTCGCAGACTTGAGGAAGAGTCAGGACAATGGCCACGCCAGCAAACAAGCCAGGTCTGGGAACCAGCACTGTGCATGGGCTACTGCCAGACTGGGAACGGCCAGACCCAGCCCCTTCTGGCGCATGGGCTGGCAAACAAGAAGTACCTAACCCCCTCTTGACCCCCTCACGCATCCTGTAAGCGACCAGCTTATCCAGAGAAACATAGGCTGTAATGATAGCGACGGAGCTAAAATGCAATGGATGCCTGTGGTGCTTTGTTGGTTCACTAACATTGCAGGTCTAGGGTCTGTGGTCTGATCACAGGTTCAGAGGATATCAGTACACAGCGTGGCATTTAGAGGGATCTCTTCCTAACTGTTGTAGTCATTGTTGATTTCCTATGGTCTTGTTTTGAGGTCCTTTATTGTTTCCATTGTTTTGTTGGGTTGGGTATTATTCTCTTTTGTTTTGTTTGATTATGTTAAATCTGATGGCAGGAGATACTATTTCAAAGATAGCAAGATATATTATGGTAGCAATTTTGGATTTATTATTGGTTAGTTTTGAAGCCCTTTATTGCATTCATTGTTTATTTTTATTTTTTCTATTCTATTCTGTTCTGTTTGATTTTTACTATGTCTGAAGTCATCTGCAGCTATTTTGAAGACATCAAAAGGCATTATGGTAACTATTGTTAATTCATAATGTTTTGATGTCCTATATATTTTACACTGGTTTGTTTTGACTAAATTTATTGTTTTATTTTCTTTAAAATAAAATTCAAAAATTAAAAAAAAAGAAGAAGCTTCTAGGGTGGGTGGATGATCACTCTTTCCTTGACTGACCTTCCTCTAATGCAGAGTTTAAGAGACAGGAGACCTGGTCCTACTGCTTCTTTCATACTCATGGCGAGGCAATCCTTTAAACCTCAACACTGTCAAGATTACGCGTATCATGCCTTTTGATTCCATAAAAGCATGGGTATTAGATCACCGCTCATTCTGAATGCCGATTCCTATGTGATTCCCAGTGCCCGCTTATGAATCTATTTCTGCCTTCTCATCAAATTTAGAGTATGCTTTTGCTTTTCACAGTCATTCATCAAGAAATCTGGACCCATCCTTCCCCAATGCCTTCCTAAGTCAACTGCTTTCAGAGTGTTTCCTTCCCATTTCTTGTAACAGGAGCCCAACTTTCCTTTAAGGATGCTGTTTCCCTAGCAATGTTAGTTGTTTTCTCTCTGAAACCCATTTTATAACCCTGTCATAGATGGAGTATGTGCCTGGTCTTCCTTGTCACTGCCAAGGTTTCCTGTGAGATCTCTATTTTTATGTAGATAGTTAGATCAGCAGTTTGGCCTCTCTAGTCCTCCTTTAATGATTTTACCTTGCATCCAGGCAGGCCCATTACTCTGAAATTTATTCTTTTCTATAAACAATTAAGTAGTATTAGACTTTTTTGGTGAGTGCAAAAGAGTCTTAAATTGTTGTAATATTTAAAATCTAAAGACTGCTCTTTTATTGGGCCTTTTTCCTCTTTTTAGTAGTACATGTTTGCAGTATATAATGTTTACATTCATTTTAGGGAATTGATACATGTACTTTACATGTCTTGGTTTGTTGTACTTTGAAAAGACTTAATGTCACCTAAAACAAGTTCTCCATCAGCTCTGAGCTAGTATCTATGCAGCTGAATATAGCCAGTATAAAACAATCTCTTTGGCTATATGTTCCTTTTTTCATTCAATCTACCATTCATGTAGATAAATTACTACATGTCTTTTATTCCTTTCTCAGACCCCAACACTTCCTCTTTCCAAATTATTTACAGCTGATAATCTTTCTCTTAGTCACTGAAAAAAGAAATAACACACAAAACTTAGGTTTGTCTTACCATATGGATACACTCAATGATCTGTGAATGTGAGCCATCATAGGATACCTTTCTAACTCTGAGTATGGAAAACTTGCTCCTGCTTCCAGCTCAAACTGACCCTCCACACGTCATCAGAATTCATACCTTTTGAAACTTGCCTAAAACTCCATATTATAGTTTCTACTTCCCATCTTTCTGGTAGAATTGAATATGGAATGGTGAGATTTAAGACAAAGGGATGCTATTTATCTTAAGTAATCTAGAAAAAGATAAAAAGCAAATTCATTTAAGAGGAAATGGAAGAAGTCAAGTGGCATTGGTTAACTCATTATACATATTAAGTATTTCATGTTCTAAGTTCTGCAGGTTTAGGAGTGAACAAGACAAATAACAACCCCACTCTTGTGCAATTTGCATTTTATCTATTTTTAAAATTAACATTATTGGTATATTTTAAATATACATAACAGTCACATTCTTTATAGGAAACTTGTACCAATACATAATATATCTTGATTCTTCCTTTTTGCCCAAATCCTTCCTGCCCCATCAACCTTTCTTCCTCTATTTACAAAACCTTTGTTTCCATTTTATCCTTTTATTCTAATTTTTCCTAAAACAATGAGTCTGTCTATGTATACATTATTTAAAATAAGGTGATAATAGAAGATACCAGAAGCCACTCTTCTGATACATTTGAAAGATATATGTGGGGTAAAGGCAAGAAGAAGGAAGAGTCAAAGGTTATGCCAAGATTTTGAACCTGGGAGCATGGGGCTTAGCTCAGTGGTACAGTCAGTGCCTGTCTGACAAGTGCAAGGTCCTGAGTTTGATTCTAGGTATCCACAAAAAATTAAATAAATAAAAAAGTCACATATGCGCAAAAAAGAACAACAACAACAATGAAAAAGATTTTGAAGCTGGGTTTCATTGTACAGAAAGAGGAAAGATAAGACAAAACACAAAACAAATTAGGAGTCAGAGTTGGAGAAAAAAGGGCAAATGTATCCACACAAAGCAATAATTTCAGTTTTGCTCATAAGCATGCACATATATAATCTGTTAAGTGTCAGTATAATAGTGGTTCATTCTCATAAATACAATGTCCACTGTAAAAATATCTTCAATAGTGTGAAATCTTAATCATACACAAAATTGAACACAGTATGTTAATTCTGCCTATGATAGATTCTAGGCAAAAAAACAGGACAAAAATATATTATGTTCATTTAAATTAATAGAAATTTCTATTACTTCTTTAAATAAATGTTTCTCCTTTGGAAAATTTTCCTGGACAATATATAATAATATAGTACTGAGATTTTAAAATGTTATAAATCTTCCCATTTTATTTTAGCTATCTAGCCAAATGTAACTCAATATTTTAAAAGTGAAAAGTAATTTAAAAGACTTATTCATATCTTTTCTGGTTTTAAATTGTCCTTTGATTCATAGCAGGATCAACACAGATCTAGATAAGACTACTTTTAGAGAAGTTTTAATGTTAAAACACCATTCTTGCAAAAAACAATTTATATCTTCAGCCTACTTAAGATTGTATAATAATTTAGTGCAGAGGTAAAATCAGGTTTATAAGTTATTGGCGAAAGAGATATGCATGGTAAAATTTTTAAAGAGCCATGCACATGATTAATGAGCTAGAAAGGTTGATTTATGAGAAAAGATTAAAAGAATTAACTAGGTATGGAATGGCTAAGCAAAAAAGAAAAAATAGAAATGAAAAATATTTTCCTTACTAAAGATAGAACTCTCCATTAGAACATTTTAAAATTGAACAAGAAAAATAACTATGCAAGAACCTATGGTATATGAGCACACCTATGATTCATAGGGTTTAAACATACACGTTTATAACCCCCACTTCCCATGGTATCAAAGCACCAGTCCAGCCATATTTTCTTCATGGTAACATTAGTCAAAGGAAATAAAGAAACGTTATTTTCCTCTATGCATGTGAAATTCAAAAACACTCAGAGATCATTCAGATATATATTAATAGCTTTAGAAAATCATGAGGCAGAATATGGCTTTACACAGATACAACTAAAGAATTAAGAATCAACTTTTAGGGCTGAGGTGACTTTTGGGTAGGTTTTTACTCTGGGTGGAGGTCATGATTAAATTTATGCTAAATTACAATGAATCTTTCCTTTAATGCTTTGGTATTTTCAAGAATGGTATAAATAAATTTCTACTCTTGAGCCAATCATTTTGACACAGTTTTCTAGCCCTGGTTATTTAGAGGGAAATGATTAATGCAAATTCACAGGAAATTATTTTGTATAGCAGAAGCCCAAGAGACTTAAAACAGTCTAAGTTAATATCTGATAATGAGATAATTAAAATATGTATGTAGATTAATTCAAGATATTCATATGATTTGAAACGAATCTAATTTTAAAATACTGAGATGTAGTGTGACATACTGAATCACATTCTATAGAAGATCAATAACTTCTTGAGATAGTAGGCATTTCTTTTTATCTATGTAAAGAAAAGTATGCACCTTGGTGAAACATAGGCATTGAAAATTGAAATGATTATAGATTTTTATGGTAATCACTTATTTTTCCCTCAAAAATGTCTTGTTAGACCTCTATAAATAATAGATGTGTTCAAACATTTGATGTACTTACCAATTTATACTACAAATACTAATTATAAGAAATGTATGTATTCCAACAAGACTTTGTAACTTAGTGTTATAGAAAAAAGTTTGAAGGAAATATACAAATAATTATAGAAAAACTCAGTCAAGTTTCATTATTCTGAAAATTATTCTAAGATTTTAGAGTCAGGTAGCTGTCCCCTCACCCAGTGATCAAAGGAGTAGAAACATTTATTCCTGTTTCTTTTTTGTTGTTGTTTTGCTTTATTTTGTTTTGTGTTGTGTTGTGTTTTTACCTTGCTACAGATCTAAAGTAGGGCCTGGTGCATACTTGTCAAGTGTTCCACCACCCAGTTACATTTCCTGACCTTTTATTACTTTAGATTCCTTAGAAATAACTGAGGTGGCTTAAATTTTACAATATAAACTTAAAAGTCAGCTAATCTTTTAAAATTCTCATCTCAAGATTTTAAAAACTCCTTGTGACCTAGTAAGTAAGATTATCACTTTTACAATTGTAGCCTGAAAAACATTTCTCTTCAAGAGAGATCTTTGCTAGTGAGAATGGAAAATGGCACACTTTGGAAACAGAATTTATCTAAAATCCAACCATTATACTTCTTGAGACTTACCTAAATGAATTAAAAATTATGTTCACATAAAAATTTGCACACAGATGCTAGATGTTTTACCAACTGTACGTATAATTGTCAAAACTGAGAAGCAAACTAGATATTCTTTAGTAAGTGAATGGATCACTTATTAGTTAGCTTTCCCCTAATTGGTACAACATACCTAACATGTGCAATTTCAATGTTTATTTTGGCTCACAGTTTCAGAGGTTTCAGTTCATGGTTGGCTGGCTCTGACATAGGAACATTAAGAAAGAAGAGCATGATGGGGCAAAGCTGCTGACTTTATGGCAGTCGGACAGCAGAACACTGAGGAAGATCCTGAAAAGACACCAAATGACCTAACTCCAGATAGTCCCACCTCCTCACAGCACATTCAGCTGTGAACATCAGTAGATTAATCTACTGATAAGTATGGTGTCTTGTGATTCAGTCGCCTCTTCAGGAATCTCATAATCTCGTCAAATTGACAATTAAGATTAACTAACACAATAAACTAAACTGTAGTACATTCAGACAATGAAATATTATTCAACACTAAAAGCTGAGCTATTAGATCAGAAACCAAATGGAAAAATCTAAATGAATGTTACTAAGTGAAAGACACCAATATGAAAAGGTGATGTGCTGTATGTCTCCTATTAAGTAATATTTTGGACAAGACAAAACTATGAAAAACATAAAAATATGAGTTGTCAGTGGTAGAGGACAGGAATGGAGGTAAGGTAATAAGGTAGAATGGAGAAGTGTTTTAGAGAGGTGGAAATACCCTGTATGATAATATGATGATAGATACATGTATCATTCATTTGCCAAAATTTATACTGTGTATAAGACTAAACCTAATAGAACCTACAGACTTGGGAGAATGATATGCCAGTGCATGATTAGCAGTTGTATGTAACTATGTAACTGTGGGAGATGTTGATAACAGGAGAGACTGTGAATATGTCTAGCAAAATGTGTATGGGGAAAAAAGAGAAATCTCTTATCTTTTCCAACTCAATTTTGCTGAAAACAAACTACTCTAAAAAAGTAAGATCTATTAATACAAAAATCCAAGTAACTGGCCCAACATTGACACTGAATTGACTTTAATAATTTTAAAAAAATAACTAAAGGAAAAGAACCTTTATGCTTCCAGTTTGAACTTCAGAGTATAAACTTTATATTTCTCTCCAAATCTTGTATTTTCTATTTTTTAAAAACTACATACACACAGTAACATGGATAATCCATGTCTATTAATTATAGTCATGGACAGAAAATGAATATCAACAGATAAAAGTTTGCCTAGGAAAGGAGAAAGGGGCATGTATACATGTGTCTATATAGGCATATATAAAAATATATAGTGCAAAATTTGTTATCATATACATATATATGATAAAAGTCATATATAAAAAATATATATATATGGAATATACATAGGGGTTAGCCCTCCTGTTAGTTTTTTTCAAAGATGTTTAAGGGAAATTAGAACCTTAAAAAAAAGCCTATTGCAATTCCATCAATCAACTATAGGGTATTCATCTAAGAAATTTGCTGACACAAAGAAACATGAAGTGCCCTTTACTAAAGACTGCCAATATTTTGTAGCTTCTCCAACAGGCAATAAAACTACTAAGTACAGAGTACATCACTGTTCTGATAAAATTGGAAGGTATTCTCAGTCTGACAGGGTAAGAAATAAAACACACATGAACTACCCATAAATGAACAGCCTAATATCAATCACTTCTCTGCTATCATGCAAGAGCTAAAGGCAGATCGCATACGTATTTTTCTTCTTAGTATAAACTACCAGTCATAGAAGAAATTTCAATATTTTCACTTGCAGAACTTTTGTGTCATTTAAAGTATTATTTGAAAATTATGATCAATATATAGGTTGTTGTACTCTCTATATATTAGAGAATCCTGAGTTAAAAATGCATTTGATATTCTTAATGAAGTATAAGTTAAATCTCAGTGATGCAATGCAGTTAAAAAAATGACTCTGTTACTACTGGGTTCTTGAACAATTCACAATAATGATCTTAGAATATTAAAATGTGAGAGAATCAGAGCCTCGGCAGCTTAGCAGTTTAGCAATACCCTGTCTCAAAATGAAAAAGGGCCAGGGATGTATCTCACTTGAAACCAAAATATAAAGACAAAAATAAAAGATAGAGAATAGAAAGAGGATCAAGAGGTGAAGAGAGGGGAAAACTAGAGGAGAGAGAAGAAGATGAAAAAAGAATCAAGATGCATTATATACATGAACCAGTTTTCCACAAGGTATGCAATCATTATGTATTTTGAACATGAACTAATAAAAATAAAGCTATTGACAACTGTCCAAAAAAAGAAAATAAAGAAAAGTCATTAGTTCAATCTCCAGCACAAGAAAAAATAGATAAAGAAAAAAGTGAGAGCCAGACTTGGTGGTATATGTCTGTAATCCCAACCCTTGGGAGGCTGAGGCAGGAGGATCACTGTGAGTTTGAGGCCAGTTTGGGCTACAAAGTAAGTTGAAAATCAAGCTGAACTGCAAAGTGAGACCCTATCTCAAAAAGACAAAAAAAAAAAAAAGTGAGAAGAAATTGGGCAACAAAATACAAATCTTATTAATCCAAAAAAATCCTTGCTATTCTAATAATCAATTCCCTTCCCTCAGTAAACTTTTACTGTTTTAAACCTGTCAAACCTATTTTTTCTGGTTTAAGTACACAGCAAATACTCTTGCCTTCTGTTTAGTTCTTCTGTGAGTCAGCTTTCTCTATGCTGTGGCTCTCTTTCCCAAGTCCTAAGAATTCTCTCCATCAAGTCAGGTAATCAGACAGAGAATAGAGACAGTCCGAATGAAGATTTTATGGACTATGTAGACATATACATACACAATGTACACTTACCCTATTGGCTGCCTTAGCTGATAGCCAGAGAAGCTGTGGGCTGTAGTGTAGCTAAAGATTCAGGAACAGAAGAAAATACATTTTATAAGACTAGTCTTCATTGCACTTCAGCATTTTACTCTGAGTCTCCATTTGACTCATCTTGTGATCCATAAGTCATAGTTATCTACACAGAGAACCCAAAGTCTGACTCACACATTATACAAAGCTCAAACTTAAAGATCTCTAAGCCACTTGTAATCCTCTTCATAAATTCACATGTGCTCTAATGACATGGGAACTCAAAGGGCAACTTAACCTGCCTCTTTTTATTCCACTACATAATGTAGAATAAGACAAGGTATCCAAAACAGATACTTCTGCTTAGGAAAGGGAAAATATAAAGATATAGCAGTCCACTAGGAAGATACTGTGAGATCTATGTCATGGTGGTAAGAGAAATTCCTTGATCAGGAGGTAAACTTGATCTCAGAAAGGGAATAGGTATTGAAACGTCTTTTACTGTGAATTTATCTATTTCTTCATACAATTGTCAGTTTTTGCTTACTGCTTAGGATTGTTATATCCTCTTCATAAATTAATTTATTATTGTGAAATGACACTTTTTATTCCTTGAAGCAGTCTCTGTTCTGAAATCTACTTTATTTGATATTCATTTTCCATTGTAATTTTCTTTTTTTTTTTTTTTGGTACCGGGGATTGAACTCACGACCTTGTGCTTGCCAGGCAGGCGCTTAAGCCACTAAGCTAAATCCCCAGCCCAATTTTCTTTTGATTCAAGTGCTCACGTGTTATATCTTTTTCCCTAATTTCAATCTTTATCTATATGTGCCTTTATATTGGCAGAGGATTTATTTTAGGGAGGGTATTTTTTTTTATAATTTTATTTAAAGAGGAAAAAACAAAGCAAAATAAAACAGAATAAAGGGTAGCAACCATACAGTATTCCAAGGAAAAAAGGAAAAGTACAACAATAAAACCTAAGAAATTATTACTTGACTAATTACATACTGACTTCTTGGAAATAGTTGTTTAAATTACAAAGTTAAAGCATGTAAAGTAGACATTCAAACAGTGAGACTGTTAACAGTTCTGCTCCACGATCT